>JAWWEQ010041296.1:0-18221 GCA_035583055.1 Torymus tubicola | reverse complement strand
ATAGGAGAAAATTCCAAATCATTTTGAGGTTGAAAAAGTGGAGCGAGTCGGGGTTATCTTTCATTTTTTTTGGAAAGGTTGTAAAGAGAGGAACGGAGATGATTAAATAAATGTATAACTATTATGATTAAAGAGGGCAACTAGTGTTAGATTATGGCGTTAATTTATAACCACTGTTATATAATAAGTGATAAAATTAAGGATTTAATGGATTTCACCGATGAATCTAACGCGTATAAAGTGAGAAAACGTAGGTCGTCCGTTTCTCCAGCTGGAGAAAAAGTAATACTGTTAACGTCACTACGCTGTGATAAATAGTCAAGGGGTAGGTCGAAAAAATTTTATCAGACGTCCCTTAACAAGTTTTTTGTCTGTCCCGAGTTTTTCCGTACGATCGCGATTAGGATTTTAATATTATTTTTTTTTGCCAGCGTCGGATATTGATATTTCAGATATAATATTTCATTAAGAAAATTCTCAATTAAACCGAAAGCTTTTTAATCAAATTGACAATTACTTTTCCAGTGTCAAAGCATACATATATTTTATTATTAATAAACATTTCACTCATAATTAAAGGTTTATCGACAGAATTCATTAAACGTCATTCGAAATTTCAATTGTTTTGTAGATATGATCCTATATCAGCTTCGTATTTACCAGAATACATAGGGATTGAAATATTTATTTCAAAAAATACATTCAACTTTTCAATTATCCGGAAAAATTTGTCAAATAAACAATTTTTTCTGTATTGGATATTTCTACCGTTCGAAAAATGATCTTTTGTGATTTTAATTACTTCTTTTTGAAATCCGAATTCGATATAGACAAAAAAAAGCTTGAAATACGATGCTTCATTAAAAAAAAAAACATTCAAAGCCAACAACATCGTATTTCGTACCATCATTCATCATCCAAGCCTCAAAAAAACGAATTCCCAAAAGCATTTTCCATTCCATCCACATTAACTAATCAATTTTCTCCGACCCAATCTAGCCACCGCATTCGCTCTCCCTCCCACCCTCTTTTCATTCTCTCCAAAACTATATACCCTCTGCTTACGCGCGCGCACACGCAAAACTGCGGCGACTAATTAAGAAAACTACTCTCTCTCTCGCTCTCCGGTAACGAGCTCGGCCGACCAACCGCTGCTCCCTCCTACCCCAAATCTATCGGCTCGTTACTGACAATTATTGGAAAACACTTAGCGGCCGCGTGTGCGTGCGCTAATCGCGGCCAAACGCGCGCTCACTGCGACTCAATTTGCTCTCTCTCTCTCTCTCCTTCTTTGGCTCTCGGTATATTAATCACGGTGGACTCTTCTGCGCGTAAAATCACGACTTCCGCGAGCTCCGTTGGTTCATTTATCACGCGATGGTGTGACCCGAAAGCGAAAAGTGGAGAGGGAACGGAGAGGTATAGTGGATAGATATTTGTGGCAGTGGGTCGCGGGCGTGCGGCTTTGACAACCGTAGAGGAAATGATGAAGGAGAGGGAGTCGAGTCGAATGGCACGCGGCACGGAGAGTTGGTCGAGAGATTTTAGGAGTGTTTGGGTGATGGAGGACTTGAGGTCGCGAAGGAGGGAAAAGGATATGAGGCGGATGGGATAATATGGTAATACGTGGAGAAATTTACCGAGGGATGAAGCGAATGGTTATTATTGTTTGTAGGTGTGATATAGAGGGATGCGATTAAATACGTTGTAGTTGTATGGTGCTACGAGGACAAAATGAGTGTAAATGAATCGAAATTAAATGATTCTTTTACTATAAATGTTTTTTCATGTTATCTTCATTTAATTTATAAACTCAGTTTTTTCGATATTTTGGTCGTTGATCAACAGTTTTCTTAGTACAGATCGAAAGTTTAATGTCTAAAGAACGTATTTTTGTTGAGTTTAAACTATATCAGCTGTTTCATAAGAAGTTGTATGAACCACCTTAAAATCTTATTAGAAAATTTTATTTCTAGACGCTTTTGGCTAAAACAATTAGGGTCTCCAAGATGAAACATTTTCCGACAGAATATTTTAAAAAAAGTCCCTTTTTCATCAGTAACAAGGTTTTGGTTTTAAGAGATTGGAGTTTTAGCGGAAGTTTAAATATTTAAATATTTTTTAAAATTTTGTAAAACTTTTATTTTAATTTTGTTTGAAAGTATAATACTTGCTTTTGACTAACTTTAAGCAGTGAAAATTTGAAAAAATTGTATTTATCTCAAATTTATGGTACGATTTCCAACTAAATTGCAATACATTTACTCTAGTAGAAATTTGCCTATCACGAAATGGCCAGAATCCTAGTAAATGGATAGAAAAAATGTGCAGTTAATCGCCAACGATGAAACACTTTTTCTCCTATTATTCCCCCATTTAATAGATTAGGACTAAAATGACATAACCTCAAAATTTTCCTTATAATTTTTCAAAGAAATTTGATATTAAATTGGATGATAATTATCTTCAACTGATAGTTTACTGCAATATAAACAATATATGAAGACCATAAAATCATTTACTATAGCTTTTTTGGTGATATTTCGAAAATATTATTTTTGTCATTATTTTCTGTTTCTCTCATTTTTCACTAATATAATTAGACTATTACTAACCATTTGCTGACTAAAAGGACTGACCAACTCTAATATACCTCTTAAATAGATAAGAACTAGTGTGTTTCAACGTTCGATAAACATATTATATTTTTCCATCTATTAAAATATGTTAGAATAAAAGAAGAAAAAGTGTTTCATTGGGCGCTAAAAACTAGATAAAAAAATGACCATTTTATAGTCAGTTCATAATTTAAATGACCATTTAATAGGTAGAAAATATTTTGAATTTCCACCAGGGTAGCTTAATGATAAAGTAGAAAACAATAAGAAACTCCACAATAATATTCAAATATGATGAAAATACTGTTTTTTACAAATCGTCATTGTTTAAGAAAAATACAACAACTACCAATCTATTCAAAAAATAGTATTCACACAGATAAAAGCTTTTCCATGTAAGCACACAGTACAACAAAAACTATAATTATTCTAAAAAAAAAAAGAGGAAAAAAATACGTCCGCTCAATATCTGTATTAACAAGCCACAAACAGACAGGCGCTCGGAAATCGCGGTTCCATTCCAAAACAACCACAAATCCCTTTTTCCTGGTGCCGGAAAAATCCAACAAAAAGCTCCCGTGAGCTTTGGTCGCAAAATAATCGACTTGTGCATTCCCCTCTCCACGTGTAATTTAAAATAATATACGGACGGATAAAATATCGGGGCACACTGTAAATTCAGTGCATAGGATACGGCCTGAACAATAAGACCTGCTACAGATATCGCACGTCTATGTCATTCCAGGCGCAACCTCGAGTATTTTATATGGAATGCAATAGCAGGTTACGAGGCCGTGAGCGTACCAGCGAGACTGGCACAATGAGGTTTCCATGTTTTTAGTCAACTTTAATTCTCTCTCTCTCTCTCTCTCGCTCACTTTTTCTGTTTCTCTCTCGCTTGCGGATGGTAGCGCTTTGTTTTGACCTCACTTTTTTATATATATATACACACGTGAGTGCAACGTCGACGAACAATGGCAATTCTGATCTGTTTAACGTCGTGTACCTAGTTTTTTTTTTCAAAATGTCAGTATGTCATGAAAACTAAGAGAAACGCAGTGTGTAGCTCTCTCATGTTTCTATAAAACTGGAACATCGAATCAGTATATATGATAGATGATAGATCAACACTTTTATAATTATACACGGTTCATTCCGATTCTGTATACGTATATATATATATATATATATATATATATACTATGTCGAATCTTGACAGTTTTATTTCTGTACCGTAACAATCCTCTATACACCAACACTAATAAGAATATATCCAGCGCTCAAACCGGCGATCCTTCAGCTCTCGACTAAGAACATAGTCCCTGCCACTCCGCCGCTGTGTTCATTCGCAAAACAATCCTCGCGCCTCGATAAAAAATGCACCACTTGCTATATATAGTAGTGGAGACGCGAGCCCGCGCGCGTAGAAGAGGATATGTACGAGTGACTCTTGGCAGCAGACATTGGAGTGGCCAGTCGTCGCTGTTGAATCAAGACGTCGTCGTTGTCGTCTACCCTACGCGCACTCAGGTTATTTCGTCAATTACAACGACGCGTGGGGGGAAGGGAAGGGGGCAGTGATCTTCGCATTGTCTGACTGTCTATCTCGTATAAGGGATGGATGCTTTGTTTTCGACTACTTTGACCGTGAGCTTTTTGCGTGTATGCGTGTACGGAGTTTTGCAGACGTGAGAGTTGAATTAATGATTCTTAGTGTTGGACTGGATTGTTCGTTTTTTGTTTGATGTCGGGATGATTATTGCTGGACGAGGTACATTAATAACCCGATAAATGTATGTGTATTTACGGGTGGACGGTTGAAGAAGTAACAAAGGTTTTTTTTTGTTGGGTGAATATCAAGACGAAGGTGATTATGTATGTTTTTAGTGCTTAATAAGAGGGTTTTTATAGTAAATATTAGTTAAACCAACAATAATAAAATACCTGCTGCTTATCGCTTCGGTAAGTGCTTCGTTCACATTTAATACGCTGAAAATGGCTGTTTATATTGCGTATCTTAATATTTCAACAAGAAATAAATTACTACAACTTTTAACGTTTGTACTTTTTAATTGAATCCAAATGGAGTTTAATCATTTGGTAGAGAATTTTACACGATGTAATGGAGACTTCGTAAACAAACGTGTTTATTATTATCTGGCAAGACAAACTTATTTAACGGCACATTTTTGAATCAGTAATTTGGATATGTCTGCAAAATAGCCACTAAAAGCACACGTTACGTTTACTCCTAGACACTGTGTTTTAACTTATTTACAGCCGTTGATATTCGTTCCAATTCCCAATTTGTTTAATACATTTGACATGAACTATCACATTACACTATCATCATTATTATATGATTGTGCCGCCTCATTCCGTGTTTCGAATATTAACCCAGATCTATTGCTTTAATCATGCATTTCATTATTTACAGCCAATTATTTTAAGGCCAGCGTTATACTGCGCCAACGAATGACTTTTTGATGATTCGTCGAGCTTCCCCGGGTTTTCTGCCCGGCGAAACAGTGCAGCTATTCACTTCTAATAATTTATTCCATTAATTTTCCATTTAACATGTACCTCAAAATCATATTATTGCCTGTCTAATAATTAATTTATCATTAATAAATAATTACATTAAGTGTTCATAACAGCTTCCCGATCAAGAAAATATACAACTAAATTTCTGTGTGTGCTAAGATTTCATATAATATATACATAATTCTATTATACATCTACTAATGCTGTGAATTCATTTATATGTGTTTACGTTTTACATCTGTGTCTACTAACAAAATCGATTTATCCTCGCAGACGAGCGAGTGACTATTCTGAGCATTTTTACTTACAGATAATGGGCAACGACGACGAGACAGACAGCGAAGAAGTTAAACCTCCGCCGCTTATAACTCCGCCACCGCCGAGTATCAGCAGTAAGTTAAAAATACATAGAATAATTTAATGACCGAGATCCCGGAGTTTGATTGAGACATCACGATAAAAACAAATTAAATCAGAAAACGTACAATACGTTCGCAATAATAAAAAATTAACGAACCCATGTAATTACTAAAGTAAAAGAAAATAACAAGAAAATTTGTAAAGTTAAAAAAAATTGTTGAACTCATTTAGTTACTAAATTACAAAGTATAGTACTATACCATCATAGCGTCATTCAAAGAAGAGAATGGTTTCTAATCATGAAAGTTTTTTCTCGACTTCTTCCATTTTACAAATTTCCTCTCACGCTTCTCGCGTAGTTATATGTTATATATGTATTTCGAAAACTTGCTTCTGAAAAAAAGCTCTGTACGCGTCTTACAACTCATCAACGTGAAAGGCCCCCAACGGCGAGCAAAAGTCTCATCAAACTCCGCGACTGGAACTCACGTCGCTTCGTCCGTTGCGCTCTGTTTGCGTTATTATTACATGCTTTCCACGTTTTCTCTCTCTCCCTCTCTCTTTACAGGCGGGCCGCTAATGAAGGGCGAAAAGGGTGAGAAGGGCGATAAGGGCGAAGGCGTGAGAGGCCCACCGGGACCACCTGGTAAAGGCTATGATCTCAACGACGAGGTAACGTCCCGTAGCTTAACGATCCACGTATATCATACAACAGCTTTTAGAAAGTAATTTTTCAAAACTAGCGTGCATGTATACACACATATATATATATAAACGTGTTAACGCTGTCGCAGTAATTTGCACGTACAAGAGAGGACAAGAAAGAGGGACATGAGGTTTCTATTTTAATGAAATTTCAAGAATGACAATATATGAATGAAACTGGAATTGCAGGTTTCTTTTTTTTTTCCTCCTCGCGAGAAAATGGAAGAGTTCAGGGAACTGATTAATGTAGAATAATTTATGAGAAATAAATTTAGAACTGGTAGGATTTAGTCGCGAACTACGACAGTGTTCGTTCGCGAAATAACGCAGGTAAATTCCTTACAATTCCTTAAATAGCAGCCAATTAGTCTAATTAATTTACCAGCCGTTTGATGGAACCTCTGAAACTGTAACTCACCTGGAGAATATCAATATTTGAAATGATCACGAATTTATGACAACCATCTCAGATTCAATTGATATTCGCATCTTAGAAGTGATAGAAACTATTATTATTCCAAATTGTGTCTATCAATAATGTCAATCAATAATCAACATTGATATTTTCTTCCAGGAATGGATGGCACGACTACCGGAAGGTCCACCTGGACCAAAAGGTGATCCTGGCGATTGCACCTGCAATGCTACGACGCTACTCACGGCGTTTGCCATGCCGCAAGCGCTACGAGGAGAGAAAGGAGATAGTGGGGCTCCAGGCCCTGAAGGCAAACAAGGCCCACTTGGACTCACGGTATTATTCATGCTGTGGTTACTCCGTCGTCTATGTCGTTTATCTTTCTCGATACGTTATCATCGCGTGTATGCATGGATGTAAAATATATATAGAGTATATGTGTAGGTGAAGTTACAGGATGTGCGAGTACTGCTGCGACGTAAAATTACAACCGAGGGAAATTTTGAAATGTCGAGACGCTGCAGCTGGTACCGGCTGATCGGAAAGTTTATTGGGTTTGGTGCGGTTTGGCCCGGAGGAAAGTCGAGGGAAATAGATGTGGCAATTTCGGAGAAGAATCTAAATTCTAAAGAACATTCGCCTTTTTTCTTTTCATAAGATGTGTTTGTGGAAAATGAAAGATTAATTTTATATCATAAATTGTATAGTGGATTTTTTAGCTTTAATATTGAAGAAGGTACTGCAATGAATATTTAAGAACGTCGATGATAAATTCCAATATGTTTAACTATTTTAAATTTGCAGAATTGTTCGTATAATTTTAAGTAACGAAGTTAAGGAGAATAAAAAGGTCGCTTTCTTTTATAATTAATTGATAAAAGTTTGAAAAATTTAAAAGCACTTTAACAAAGGGTTAAAATAACGGATTAAAATTTTCGAAAATTTTAATGATCATTTCTTATGAATAACCAACTTTACGGTAAATCCACGTATTAGGATAATTTTAATATAATTTAATGTCACACACAGAATAGAATTTAATTCTATAAACACTGAAGTAGCTGATTTTAAATACAGTGCATTTATTACACACGTATTTAATACCATGTTATTAAAACGAGAATCAATCAAACGAGATATAGTTTGAATCAACTATAATAAACTCCCCTCGACTGTTTGACAGTCTCTTTGCGTAAGTATCTACCAATTGTAATGAATGCGGCAATCAAATTCGCTCATACACGAGGAATTTAGGTTAACCCTATATATAATAATAGGTAAAATAGTGTTTCAATAAAGGCGACAAAATCGACGCGCACGAAAGCAGTTGACGTAAACAACGAAACGTCCAACCATCAATGTTGTGCGTGCCAACCCTTATCCCACACGTATACACATACATACATAAATACACCCACATGTCTCTTACCCTCTTCATCAAACATTAATGCATCTAAATCTTACTTGGACAGGGAGCAGCGGGACCGCCAGGAGAGCGAGGTCAGCATGGACCGCCAGGTCCAAAAGGCGATAAGGGTGACTTGGGCCAGACAGGCGCAGAAGGCCCACAGGGTCAAAAAGGTGAGCCTGGACGTGACGGAGCACCAGGTGAGAAGGGCGCACAGGGCCCACCTGGACCACCCGGTAAGGGCGAGTTCGCCGGATACGATGTGAGTATACAAATGTAAATGTTTATGTATATATGGAATGGTTATTTTTCATGAGGTATGCGTGGGTGGATTGCTGTGTGGGTTGTGAAGGAAGATGTGCTTTATTGAATTAGGAAAGTTGAATGGAGGTGAACACGATAGGGTTGGGAAGAAATGTAGGGATGGAGATTGGTGGGGACGGGATTTTTTATAAATTATTGGTGGTCAGGGTAAGGCACTTTTCCGAAGAATGAATGATTGTGCGGTTTGCAAGTTTATTTTTTGTATGTTTTTGTTATATATACTAATAATATAAATATACTTATGATACAAGATATGATTTTATGTTGTTTAATAATTTATTGGTAAGGTAAGTTAGGGGAACTCTGCTACCTATAATAAAATATTTTCTATCTTCTTTTATCAGGCGTTAGAAAGAAAATATATAAGAAAAGTATAAAATGTGCGTTTTAGATGAAATAGATGGTATGTCTCATAATTCGGCCAATATTGAAAAAATATTATAATATAACTAATAAACTGTAATAATTAATACTTTTATATGTAAAAGTACACTTTTGATTATTAAATAATACAAATAGTAACTAAATATGAAATAAATATAAGTATATGTTGACATTATAATTTATTTCGTATAAAAAATTTCATTGTACGGTAAGCAAAAGAATTCTTTTTGATACTTGCAATCTTTCCACTCACAAAAGGGACAAATAAATGGTTCATCTTTATCCGTTAATCCAACGCATTATTCGTGATCATAATCTTGAGAAATTTCACACCTTTTCGTATCTAAAATCTCATATTTTCTTTCTAAATTGGCCAAATTAATCAACTTATAGAATCGAAAATATTTTTGTAAGTTTTACAAGAATTGTTTATGTTACTTCTATACCAATTTCAATTTAAAAAAAAATACTTAAAATGTAGTGCCCATTTAAAAAAAATATAAAACCTACGTATAGGCTCAGTTTCTTATATTTAAAAGCTACCGACATTGATTATTTGATCTTCCTATACGAGAAGATAGAAAATTAATAAAGTAGCCGAGTTAACTTAACTCATAATTGAAATCACTCCTTCTATATAAAAAGAGTTTAATATCACAAAATAATAATTAAACCCAATGCTATTCCATTTTGCTATTTCAATTTTACAGTGCATCTAACAGGATGTTATATTATTATAGTTGACAAACTTTATTAATAGCCTGATCTGCTTTGTCAAATAGAACGAATAATCAAATAAGTATAATAGATAATATTACTAGAATATGAAGCGATACAAATATCAAATTATTCCAATTCAAATATACACATCCTTTAAAATATAATTAAGCTTTTACTTTTAAATCTCTGACAGAGGCATCTTATAGCAAACTAACCATTAACCACATACCTGCAATTTGATTGAATTCAATATACAAAATAAACCCATCTGGCAATCTTTCTATACCTATTTCCACTTAAAACCGACTACTCTGCTACATCCAAACCAACACACTCGACTCTACTCTCGTGTCCCCCAACGAAAAAGAACAAAAAAAAAGAGCTCCCGTCCGCTTTGCGATATAAATTCGATGAGCGTACCCGAAACATTTACGAGCCCATCAAGCCGTGAAACTTTAAACCACTCGATTTTCCAATTTCCGACGAAAAAAAAACAGACCAAAAAAAAACAAGAAGCAGGCTTCCTCACACAACGTACCAACCTCCCCCATCTTTGGAATCGCCTTTTTCCAGCCATCAGCAGCTGCAGCTACTCTCGCTCTAACCGCGATACCGTACATAATGAAAGAACGTACTCTCTCTCTCTCTCTCCTCACCTTCGTTCGCGAATCCTTCTTGCAGTCGTGAGCGCGCAAAGACCTACTTTTTCCCTCCGTCATTCCGCGCGACGTTGAGATCCTCCTCGGCGACATTGTATTCGTCGTCGTTGCCTTCCCCCATCTCTCTCTCTCTCTACCTATTCCCGCGAATTCGCTCAATGGAAATGGGACGCGTATAGCTCCACAGGGAATATATGTACTTCTCTTCGCGCGCTCGCGCTCATGCTTGCTTGGGAGAGAGAGAGAGAGAGAGAGAGGCGCAGAGGAGCATTACTCCTCCTGCAACATGTCCGGCGGGTGATATCCGCTGCGGTAGCATTCTGTCCCGTCCTATCTCTGTCGCTCTCTCTTATTCCTTGTTTCGCATGTGTATGTATAATCCAGAGCACGTGCGCGTATAGCCACTATAAACGCCTATATATATATGTGCGTTATAGAGAGAACGAGAGCCTTTTGTTTTTCTTGCCGCTTTGCGCTACTTTGCCGCGCAGTTTGCGTATTCACTTTGACGTTATACCTACGCGTGTGTGTGTGTATATATATATATATATATATACACACACACACACACACCGAAGCGCACGTGGCGTTTGCGCATAAGGGAATACGCGTCAGGTAGAGAGTAAAGATATAGGTAGATAGTAGCTACCTACCTATATCTGAATGAGAATAGGTAAGAAGAAGTAAAAGTAGCTGCTATATATACGGTATTGCGAGAGAGGATTTTTCCGGCCACGCGGTTTTTGTCGGGACGGAAATGGAGGATCGTTTGCGGGATGCTTTTGTCGAGTGAAATATTGGATATCGATTGGTGGCAGTGGAGTTTTTTTTTTTTTAGAGAAAAGTAGTTGAAGTACGTATTAGTTATTCTGCGTGAGGGATAAAAATTCGTTGTAGAATTGTAATATCTGAGAAGTTTGAATGTAAAGAAAATGAATTTTGGAATAGTACGACCGGATGAATGCGGTTACAGGAATATTTAAAAGACGTCGTTCGAGAAAAACGATATGAGAGGAAGTTCTCCGGAAAAGAAGGCGTCAAAGTGTCAACATTTAATCTTTATGAAGCTTATTTCATTTTGAGACAGCGATATTCAGGCTTTTATACTTCTAAAAATTGAATTCTATTGCATTATTACGGTGCTTCAGAGAACGTCACGTTCAGGTGAATGTTGAAAATGATATTTTTACTTATATAAAAAAGAAAATTAACGTTTAGCAAACCAAACCTGTTTGATATAATACAAATTATACTAGAAATAATTATAATACAAATTATACTAGAAATAATTATAATACAAATTATACTAGAAATAATTATTATACAAATTATACTAGAAACAAACAAATAATTTAACTTTTTAATGATTTAAGTTTGTCTATGGGTTGATCGAATCATTGTTTTATAATAATGTTGGATTAATTTTCTCGGAATATACAACGAAATTTTGTAATTTCATGGTGCCTTCAAAGGGTCGAACTAAATTAACGTTTTAATAATGTAATTTAATTAAAAATTTTTACACTCAAACGAAAAGCTTTCGTTAAAACTCGACAAGGCCATTATTAAATTAATGAATATTAAATATTCGAGCTCGCTGTTCATTTGTTTGAATATGCTATAGCAAGACAAACTTATAGTAATATCATCAAGTATTGCCAAACATTACATCTACATAAATATCCACAAAAAAATTTAAAACGATAATAAACAACATCGTTTTTTTCGGTACTTAGCATTTAAAGCCAATAGACCAATGAGTAAATTGGATCCCGACTACACAGATATTGCGTCGGCTTATGGCATCCAAACCATGAGCTCCTTACATCATTACTACGACTGTCTTTTAACCTTTAAAATTTCTCATAACTACTTCAATAGCGACATTCTTAACAACCTCCTCCTCGAAAGACATATTTCATACCATTTACGCAGTAACAGAGTCCTGCAAGAGGAAATCCAAAACTCCAACTTTGGATTTTACTCTACGGTTAACCGGCTAAAACGCTCGTGGAACTTGCTTCCACGTAATATCACCTCTATCTCTAACATTGTTCTTTTCAAAAGCTCATTAAAATCATTAGTTACTAGTTTTTAGTCTTAATAACATTTTACTGTATGCGTGTATTTGTAATTTAAGTTAGTTATAAGTTATACATACTCATATTATAAAAGTGTAAAAGGGTTTATGCCCGTACAATTATGAAATAAATAAATAATAAAAAAATAAATAACAAAACTAAAAATTGTTACGTATTTGTCAATATATGCAAGTCTAGTTTACTAGTCTAGAAAAAAAGGATTTATACAGATACTTTGTACAGTAAAAGTTTTTCGGTGACAATACCTTTGATCAGTTTTTTTCTGTGTGAATTTTAAGTTTTCATTTGGAGGTATGTGAAGGACAGTGTACACATACAGTTTTGAAAATATTTTTATTGAAAAACTCAGAAAATTTTACAAAAAAAAAGGTCTTTGTTTATCGCGAAAAATGCTTCCCTGAGGAGTTATAAATTAATCAAAGTCGGTCAAAAATGCAGAAAATACTAAAATCACCAACTTTGACCGTCTGCCACTAAAAAAACTATAAACGAAAACATTTTGAAAAAATTCAGGGTAACATATGGGATGGTTACGAAGCGATTTAGGTGATTGTAAAAGAAAACAAATTTTGACCTCTCGATTCTCCAGAGAACTGCCCATATATATAATGTTTTAAAATTCGTATAGTAACGTGAAGGATAAACAGAACTACATACAAGGTATTGGAGACGTACCGAGAAAAGCATTTGATATTGTTAGCTCATCCATGTTAGTTAAGAAGTACATGTTACGCAAAAACGACGGTCAATACGTAGATGTGCAAACACCCGATGGACCGTTCTCACGCAAAAACATCGATAGAGTAAAGAAAGCCCTGTCCGGCAAAAAATGTGTCCTTGAATCAAGAGTTTTACTTAATAACCCCATGGTATATCAATTCGACGTCATAACCTTGGAAAACGAAGAAAATACGCTATATTTTTTTTAAATTCAAGAGTAAGTATTTCTCGGTAAAACTCGTTCCTAGAAAAAACGTTTTGGATTACAAAATCTCTTGTTTAAACCATAAAAATAAATTTATTGCTCGATAAACGTGTTGTTCGCTTGTTTTCCTACCTAGGTATATACCTATAATATTACTAACCCCCCGCCCCCCTTCCCTGCAGCAGCAGTAACAGCAGCTCGACTCGCAGTTACTTCAGTCGTTATACGGTTAAACTTCTACCCCGCGCCACACGTGTGTTACTAGTTCGACATTCGCATGTATGTTTGTGTGTGTGTGTGCGGATTCGGTTGTGCGATCGAGGCAGTTAACTTGTAAATAATTACCCCTTCGGGCCGAAAATTTTCACCGTAGAACGATAAATTTACTGATTAAAAGTACTGAGAAATCGTGCGCATGTTAGACTATGTGGTGTAAGGCTCTATAGTGCAGGTTATGGTACTCAAAAAGTCGTCGAATGGCACGAATTGAAATTTCTTGATGGTGCGATATGTGATGTATAGCGCCTTCGTTACAACGTGTAATATATGTAATATGTAAGTATACCATATGTGTGTATGCGTGTAAATGAAGTGCTGAAATTTATTTTAATATGTTTAATTTATTTAATTAAACGGTAGAGCGTTTCGCCTGTAAAAAGGGCACTAACATTTAATTTTCTATTGCTTTATAATCATTAAAAAAAATAACATTCGATTTACAAAATTTACAATAAAATAGAAGTATGGCTAGTAACTGGCTGGCAATGTAGCTAGTACTACATAAATTTTTTTATAATTGGTGTCGTAACATTTTTTAATTTATACAGTAAGACTGAAAATAAAAATGGGTCTGAAGTTTACACTGTTGGAATACAACGAAATTATTTCTTAAAATTAATTAAAATTATTGACAAGTGAAAATTTCTTCTAAACCTTTGTTATAAAGTTATTTTATAATAAGACTCTAAATCTAAGGAAAGGAATCATAAAAGAAAATTCATGATTCTTTTATTCCGTTGCACTTTAACATTACAATTTTCAGATTTAGAAATAGGAAGATTATACCAAAATAATGTGAAAAAACGTTGTTAAGGAAAGTCAGTAATCAATCAATCATTATATTATACAATTTGTGACGAACTCTTTGCGAAAAAACCAAGGACACTACTAAAATTAGTATCTAACAGCGTGTATCAGGTGAAGTAAATACTCATATACAGCTCTAACAACAGAGTTCTTAAGTTCCTTGTGGAACACCCATATTGACTGGTTCAAATCAGCTGGTATTAATTTTACTTTTTGTAGTCTAAATAACTCTTAAATTAAATTATGAAACCCTTTTTTTACTTCCGTAATTGTATAATTTATTAAGTGGTATTTGATGTTTTACCGTATCAAAAGCTTTGGTAAGATCCAAGAAGTTTATGGTGATAGGAGTACTCTTGTCTAACTTCACCTCTAGAAGAGGTGAACGGGTGGTTTAGAACACCTAGTATTATGTTCAATACGTAGAATAGAGCATCTATTGCACTTTTATTGGAAGCTTTTTGAAAATATAAGTATATTATTAAAGTTAACATTTAAACCTCTTATATTGACGTTCAAAATTACTTTTTTTTTTAAAGCCATGCATGTGTTTAGTTCGCAAATATCATTGAAATTGTAATCTTTGTTAATTATATCATTTTGTATATTAGCAATTAAATTAATACTACTATCCATTTTTGTTTATTGGTGAGAATGTAAGAGTGTTTTGGTTTATTGATGTAGGTGTCTCCATATTACGAGAATATTGTGAACCAGTATACTTGTGAATCTCACTCTCCTTATAGTTGCCTGCCGCTGGAATTATAGACTTTCTACTTTACCGAAGTACTTCGGAAAAGTAGGAGGAATTGGGTAATCCGTCATTTCAATGGATTTCTTAATTTTAGATTTTAATATTTTTATTAATACAAGAAAATTTGTATTAACGAAAAAATAATTTTTAACAATTCTTTGTAAACATTTTTTCCACACAGTGTTCTATACAAAAATGTGTATTAACGAAAAAATAATTTTTAACAATTCTTTGTAAACATTTTTTCCATACAATGTTTTATACAAAAATTTGTAATTTTTGAGTAAAAAAATCATATCGATTGAAAATTTTTTTAAATTTTCAAAAAATTGAAATTTTTTAAACATTTAAAAAGAATTCAACTCATATTCCATAAATATTTTTCTCTAAAATTTCTGATTTGTTTTCTGAAACTAATTTGAAACTATTAAAAAAGTTTTGACCAATTTTAATGTTGTAACTTGTTACAGTTCATGTAAAACGGTCGTTTTAAATAATTTTATTTTGTAATATTATAATATTACAAAATAAAAAGTTTCAATTCATAATTTCGCTTAACGACACTATCTTGATCTTCCTCGACCAATCAAAACAATCTTATTTTATCTCATGTATTACTTTTTTCAGAGAGGATTTAGTATTACATGCCCGTGCAAGATGAACGTAATTCAATTGATGACGTTATTATACCGCGAGCAGAGTATTTTGATAAACCAAACTTACACTAACTTCAAAATTCGCGTAATATAATTTAGACCTGAATTGATTATTTAAATTTGAGTTGTTATTAGAAATAAGTATAAAAATTGATATTTCGTAAAATAATATGATTATTTGGACATAGCGTTACATTATTAAAAAAAAAATACTTTAATTCCTTCTATATTTACTTTATTTATGAGTAATTTCCATCTAGTTGATATATGTAAATTGTGTATGCAAATCCTGCTTACTTATTTGAAATTTCAAGTGTGTACTCTTAAATTTTCATCTTTGCAAAAAAAATTAAAAAACGAAGACACATTCTTTAAATATAATCCAAAACAAGTCATAAAACATGTTGTTACTTATTTTATCTTCGACGCGCGTATTTGCTCCGGCCGCTTAGACTGCGCGGATCCGGCGGTCTGTGGCACGCTCGCAGAGACAGCGGTATTCGCTGCACCGATTACCTTTATACTGTTCAAAATTTATTTTGGAAAGATTAGTATAAGTACTTAGAATATTTTTTGTGTGATTAAATCATATTTTCAGTTACCCAAATATAAGCTTCAAACGATACCAGTATTATATCCAATGTTACCCCAGTATATCATAAGTATGCGATTCCTAAACGCTTACGTACATAAGGATGGAGATCTATATAGAATACTTATATATTATTTCAGATAAATTTGAGGTATTAGGTTTGAGGTTTAATAACACCTTAACGAACGTGAAATTCAGTTTAGTTTGTACGATTCCAAAAGCTAATCCTTGAACACGCCTGACAATTTACACGAGATATGAACTGTCGAAATCTTTTCCTTCCTAGGTGCATAATTTACTATTTAGTTAGTACTGACATTCAAGTTTTAATTTTAAAAGAGGATATAAATAATATACTATACAGGGTAACTTTCTGCCCTTCAAATATTATTAATTCTGGCATTCTAAAAATTTTTCTATTGATCATTAATTAACAATTATGAATAAACTACAAGGGCTTGAATTATTGATCTTGCTAAATATTTATCAATCATTGCTAAATAGGTATCAATTTTTCCTATTAATCAATAATTAATAATTATGAACAAATTACAAGGTTTTGAATTGTTTATCTTGCTAAATAATTATTTAGCAAAACATTACTTTTGAGCAATTTTATTTATGGATTCTAGTTAGGTACAGCCCGCATTTGATAAATTCACCAGGAGACGGGAACATACTTATACAGGCTTTTTTCAAGACGCCATGGTATACTCTCTTGCGGCCCTCTCTCTCCCCTTCTGTGCTGACTAAATACCTATATATACATATACAAAGCCAACCGCGTATAGGAGCGCGTGCACACGTGAGAAGGAGGAGTCTACCAGGGCACCGCCCACTGTCCCTCTTCCTTCTTTGTGTAATCCTTACATGCTGTATGTGCATAACTATCCAACGTTCATCTGCGCCTACTTTTGTTCTTTTTCTCGCGACCGCGATTTATTGCGAATAAATAGAAGCGTTTATTTTTACTTCTACGTTTTTCTCCGTGCGAGTGTATGAGCTGTATATATTAATATAACGAAACTGTAAGGCTCCCCCGAGAAAAGGTTTAAAACAAAAATTCGCAGGTTAGGAAGATATTAAGTTAATAAAAACCTTATTATATTACAAAATATTTTTTATTCAACATTAACTAACATTATAAATGATGTAGAGATATGTATACAGACTGAATTGTTGTCAAGGTTTCTCAACATAAAAAACACTCAATGATTTATTTATATTAATGAATATGATTGATAAGGATAATAATTAAGAACTCAATTACTTCTTTTTTATATTAGTTTTTTTTTTATTAAGTTCAAGGATGGGAGGGAAAAGCCCTTAGGCATAAAACCCCTCTCGAAAACGAAAATGTATACAATAGAAATTTATTGAAAATAATTTGAAGTATAAATTATGCGCAACGTATGAAAAAATAATACAAACGATTTAATAAATTGTAACGATGATCTGGAAAACGTATATTTGTGGATATGATCCACACAGATTCGCGTTACGCGAATCGCGTCAAGCAATTGTGGTATCGAACCACACGGGTTTGCAAAATAGAAAATCACGTCTAAATAATCGTGAGAGCTCCCATACGGAATGTCTACCAAGCAATTACGTCAGTATTCACACAGCTTGTGATATACTTCAGAGTGTGTCGCAGTGTTCCTAATCACATATATATGGGCAGTTCTCTGGTGAATCGAGAGGTCAAAATTTTTTTTTCTTTTAAATTCACCTAAATCGCTTCATAAGCATATGCCATATGTTACCCTGAATTTTTTCAGGTGATTTTGAAAGAAAAAAAAATTTTGACCTCTCGATTCACCAGAGAACTGCCCATATACTGGGTGTCCCATTTTAATTTACCACCCCCTAAAACTGGTTAATAATTTGCGCTGAGAAAAAAATGTTTCAAATAAAATTTGTTGGGTTCGAAGGGGGGCATCTTTTGGCTATTTTAGCTGCGACCTTG
>JAWWEQ010041285.1:0-18222 GCA_035583055.1 Torymus tubicola | reverse complement strand
TTTATTAATTACTTAAAACTGCACACGAGATCTCATATGAGATCTCATATGAAATCTCATGTAGATCTCATATGTTCAAAATTCGTATACCAATCTCATATGAGATCTGTATGAGATCTACATGAGATTTGAATTACGATCTCATATGAGATCTCATATAATATTTTCACGCAATCCGACACTACCAGAAGAGAACGGAACTTATCTGTAAGTTGCTCTTCCGGCGCCTCGTTCGCGAAATAGCTCAGGACTGCAAGACTGACTGGCGCTTTCAGAGAGGGATCCTATGTTTAGATGGCTCACTTGAAATTTGAAGGGGGGGAGGGTCCAATATTTAAACAGCTCACTTGAAATTTGAAGTTAATTAGAGACGATCTCGGTCCCGATACAATTACTTTAGTTTCTGCAAATTTTCCACATTATAAATTACAAAAATCACATTTTCGAATGTATCAATTTACCTACTGTCCAAAGTATCGAATTTCATAAATACTATTTTACAGCCAATGAAAGCCAATCTAACTCATTAGACACTTTTTTATTAGCTGTAAAATAATATTCATGAAATTCGATGTTTTGGACAGTAGGTAAATTGGTACATTCGAAAATGTGATTTTCGTAATTTATAATGTTGAAAATTTGCACAATCTAAAGAAGTTGTATTGGGACCAAGATCGTCTATAGTTGACTTCAAATTTCAAGTGAGCCGTCCAAACATTGGACCCACCCCCAATTATCTACACAATGAAAAAACATTTTTTAAACTATTTAGAACTCAATTTTTTTGCAAGAAATCACTTTCTAGTCATTTTTTCAATTTTCATACCTTTTTTTACTTTAATCCTAATGTTCTCTCTTTCTACTAAACGTAAAATAACTTGTAATTCTATCAAGAGATGGAAAATTATTCGATGCAAAATTGAAAAACAAAATCAAAATATAGTTATATCCATTCCAATGAATGTGGAATCTAAAAATATTAAGTATATACCGACTTCCCAAAATCATAAATTTTAAGATATTGGTCTAATATTGCCAAGGGGAGAATATTTTACAAATCGCAAAACTCAAAACTAAAAATGTTACCTTTAGTAATGATTATATAATTACATTCGATAAGCGTGGATTCATTTTTAAAGTTGATTATATATTTATAAACATTTAATTATTTCAAACATAAAAACATTGTGTATTTTTAAGTTTCGTAATCTGCTAGGAACTCTTATATAAGTAGTAATATTTGACTTCAAAATATTCAGTATTTTGAATGAAATTATAAAAATTTTAAGAAATATAGAATAAAATAATGCATCATTAAATTTTATTGTAATATTATGTATCAAATAAAATTAAGAAATATTTTTATTGTTTCAGAATCTTCAGTCCATAGTACACGAAAGCCAAGTTTACGTCTACGGTGGGGTTAACACTGCTGACGCTCGTTTCAATTCATAAAATACTGCTATTTTGTAGATAGTAATGATCTCGTTTTACATAAAAATAAGAAGTTAACTTAATCTAATAAAGCTTTAAGATTTAAATATATCTATTTTAAATTTATTATTAAGTGCATGCTCTACACTTTAATTTATATATAAATATGTATAAAAAATAGTAAATATTTATTGATTATCCAAAATACAAACTTTATTGTTTGTCACCAATCATTTGTAAATGTAACCAGAGTTGTATAAATTGGTTTCAATGAATGAAACCAATAAAAAATGTTAATAATACTTACAATAACATGAAGTTTGTAGTGAATTTTCAAATTTCCACTTTTGAAATTTTCTTTCTATACAAATAATGCAATCATTATTTATATTTAATATTACTCTCACATAATACAAAGTCTGATAATACTATGGACAATAAGCTTACAATTCTAATAACTGCAAGTACCTGCTAAATATCCACTTTAAGTAGAAATTTGACATAGATTTGACACAGAATCCTCCAAATTTATAACGTTCCTATAGTTTCACAGAAACCGTTTACTTAAAGTACCGGGTGAATAAGCAATCATCATTAACTACTTCTAATAATTCATTACAAGACAAGACATCAATACAAATCCATATTTCGCAAAGAAATTATTATAGAGATAGTTCATAAAATATTAAAACAAACGTTTATTATCGATAGTGTATTTTGTAATTATTAAGAAACAATTCTACAAAGCTTGAATGGTTCTTGTAGTTCATAAAGTAAATGTCAATACTTTCATTACTACAAAAACGGTTCCTCTTTAACAGGGCAAGAAGTTTATTAAAAATCTATGTCATTTGAGTTGCAATACATGTATACATTTCGTAAAAAATTAATATTTAAAAAATTAGAAGATAATATACACACGATATCGATATCAGCGACCTATTGAAAAATAATGATGGACATTTTTACCTACCCTTATTATAAATTTAATAAATTCTTTTCAATCGATTGTGGTGTGTGGCCATATCAATCAAAATTTAAAAAGCGTTTTACTTGTGCTGTTTTCATCACTGTAGAAGTTTATTTTATATTCGCTTTGGTAAGTATTACAAATGTCAACAATTTTATAACATGTCTACGAAAATTATACGATAAATCAATTTTATTATATAAAATTTTAAACTAATTAAAAATTTAACAAAAAATTTATCAAAAAAGAATGGAAAAAATTATTAACTTATATTTATTAAAGAATATATTTAGTATGAGATAATCAATAATCTAAGTCTGTTTTTCATTTTTATAACATAAACGTAGTTGCATAAAAAATAAGATTCTGCAAAATTTAAAACATTAATACCAACAAACTATAAATATGTGGTACTGTAAACTTTATAATATTATTATTGAAACAAAATTATTTAAATTTACTGAAATAGATAGGTAGATTAACAGAAAAATGGAGTACAGATTTTATTATAATTCTTGAAAATGTCGTGGCGATACTTTTTATATCTGGTGGTGTGATTAAGTGCATCATTTTATATGGACAAGATAAACAGGTGGGTTTCTTATTGATAGCTGGTTTATTTAACTTCAGTTAACAAAATATGATCTTTTAGTTTTTAATACTTGCATTCACTTTTTTTAATTTTTTTATAGAGTGTCTGAATATATATGTGTTTAATATCAATTATCATTTGCGTTTAAATAATTTTTAATTGACTAAAACAGTAGATTTGATAAGTACTACTATATAAGTAAAATTTTAATCTTTTTTTCTATTTATTATTTTTCATCTAGATAAAGTAGTTGTATGAAAGAATTTCCACAGACTGGCAAAGACTGTCTGAATATCAAGAGCTTAACATACTTCATTCTTTTTCAGCGGAGGGGCGAAATTTAATGACTTCATACTTAAGTAAAATAAATATTAATGCATTTTCATGTAATTTACGTATTTATTACGTATTCTAAAGGTACCTTTTATTTCTTTGATTACGGTATGTTGTATCTTGGCTTACGCACTACTTACAAGTATAACATTTTTACCACGCATGTTCGGTACTGTTGAAACTGAGGACAATGCGCATAGTTTTCCCTATTATTATTGTCAGATTATAATTGACGATAAGGTGTATCATTATCAAGTTTGCATACATTCTTACATTGGAATAATAATTGTTATTTTTCCTTACTTCTCCTTTACCACTACATTTACTTCTGGTGTTAAACACGTTTGTGGTCTATACGCGAGCACCTAGTAAGTTATCAAAGTTTAAAAAGTATCGCAATTAGTATAACTATAATATAATTAATTAATTTATGAATCCTTCAATGTAGATAAAAGTCCATACTTGTAGGTATGAATAATACAAAGATAGACTTATCCCGCCAGTCTAGCAGTGCAATAGTCAATGGGTAGTCCCACGAGGGACTACCCATTAACACCCACTGTACATATACGCACAGACACGCATTCATATTGATTTACCCTGTTGAAAAATACTCATAAAACTTTATAAATAATGCAGAAATCTCATTACCTATGAGGTTTTTATATCCGAATTTATGGAATTTTCTAAAGTTTTATGGATATTTTACAACAGGGTACGTTACGATTACGTCTTACCAACGCGATATGATTTTTGGTAGCATCTGCGTCTGTGAGATCTGTACAACGCAAAGTATTAAACTAAAAGTTAATAATATTAGAGAACTTACAGTTGTTTATTACATATCAAAGTCGTCTATTTAAGACAGAATTAGTTCAGTTACATAGGGTAAATAATGTACATTACATGTGTTTAATGACATTATTTATTAATAAGTAATAATTTGAATCGTACAGATATAGTGAAATTCTACGCATAATCAATCAATTTGTATGTTTGTTGTTCTAGATACCGACTTGAAAATATAATAGAATTGAATAATAATTCTTCGTTTGAAGAATCGAAATCTGAAGAAATAATCGTCCTTAATTTAATCAGTGTTGTACGACTACATAAAGAAGCTATACAGTAAATATTGAAGTCTAATCGAGTTATTTTGTTATTTCCTTTTAAACAATATGAAATTATGTAAAATAAAACTTTAATCAATTATTTCATAGACGAATACATCTCATTAACCACATTTTTAATGGCAGCATACTTATAATTGAAGTTATAGCTCTTCTATGACTTGCAATTCTTATATTTGACGTAAGCGTAATACATATATAATTTAAAGGGATATTAACCTGATATCGAGATATCGTAATGTTGCACTGACTTAATTATTTTCTAAAAAATCAGTATATTAGAATGCAACTACTATAAAGTTACACCTTTTATCCACTGTTCATAATAGGTAAATTAGTCATGTAAAATGATTTTGAAGAGTGAATTATCTTTAGTCCTACGAGTCAATTTAATCAAAAGATAAAGCATAAAGAGAGTCATATTCTTTGAAAACATTAGAAAAAACAACAACTGCTTAGCTTACACTTGACTAGTAGAATTAACAAGCAGGTTGAAGAGACGTTAAATTGAAAATTCGATCTTATCAATCTGTAAAAGCTATTAATATGATACACAGTATAAAGCTTATTGTTATTCGATTTTGTGTTTTTTATGAATATATATTGTATATATTTCACCTAATAATTTTCAAACCTATACTTAAATACTTGAATGATTTATATACTTGAAAACTTATTTTGTACAGCGAATATTCACATTAAGTATTTCTAAGTAACAATAAATAAAAAAAACAGTAGAAAAAGAACAGTAGATGATTATTATATAATAATTGCGAAAATTGAAAATTTTCAATATGATAAGAAAAATATATGGGTAATTTCATGTCAACTGAGCAAGGTGAAAATTTTAAAATTGCTCAAAATTTGTAGACACTTAGTTTTTTATGAAAAAAAAAACATGTTCCTAAATTTTTAGAGCAATATTTCAATAATTACAAAAGTTATTGCATATCAAAAATTGTGATTTTTTGCAATTTTTGGTGAAAACTTAACTTTTGCCATTTTTTTACTCAAAATCCTGAAATTTATTGTATAGAACATTGATTGGAAAAAAGTTTGTATTTTACTTCTAGAATGTAGTTATATTTTTTTATGGCCCTTTTTGAATGTCTCTGATTAGCTGCTTTTCAGTGTACCTTTATCAAAATAAAACAGTGCTACTTATGAATATTTTTTGTTCGACAAATTTTTTTCTGATTCTGTATTGCAAACCCTTCAACATAAGCCCTGAACCAAGATGGGAAACGTCTTCAGGAAAAAACTATGAATTTTTAAAAGATGTA
This sequence comes from Torymus tubicola, assembly GCA_035583055.1. Lineage (NCBI taxonomy): Eukaryota > Metazoa > Arthropoda > Insecta > Hymenoptera > Torymidae > Torymus > Torymus tubicola. The sequence continues at coordinate 12,480 of JAWWEQ010041285.1, read as the reverse complement.
AAAATAGTGAAAAAACCGTCTTTTTGACATGACTAGCGGAGTCTAGTTTACTTATTACTGACTTGCATGTGTTTATTCCACAGAATTTTGTTTTTATGCTACTTCTTTAATAGAGTATGATTATATTTTACACGACAGCTGTAAAATATAATCATAAAAAGTATTCATTGCATTAATAATATCAAATTATTGCAGGTAGCACGTATAACACATTGCAAGAACTTGTTTCTCGACAAATTCATTCTCTATACTACTTATAAATGTATAATTGTTTTTTAGACAGTATCTAAAGTAATGATGTTATAATAATAAAGAATAAATCACTATAATAGGTTCTACAAAGGGAGGGTTAATACAAAGGGTCATAAAAAAAATATGACTACATTCTAGTAGTAAAATGCAAACTTTTTTCCAATCAATATTCCATACAAAAAGTTTCAGGATTTTGAGTAAAAAAATTAGCAAAAGTTGAATTTTCACCAAAAATTGCAAAAAATAGCAATTTTTGATATGCAATAACTTTTGTAATTATTGAAATATTGCTCTACAAATTTAGGAACATGTTTTTTTCCATAAAAAAACTAAGTGTCTATAAATTTTGAGCAATTTTAAAATTTTGACCTTGCTCAGTTGACATGAAATTACCCATATATAACTATAACAAGAATATGATTACATTGACAATTACAAGACAATTTTTTTATTTTGGTTTCTGTTGCAGTTAAAATATAATCAAGGAAACATAACACAAACTGCAAGGCTTTTTGTAATGGTTATAGTTTTCAGAATGTATATCTACTTTTTTAATTCAGATGGTCAACAGATTTTGCACACATGTGATGAACTATTTAAAACAGCGTAAGTTAAAACTTATTTCATTAAGAAGTCATTTAAGTTATAAAACTAATAAGTTATAATAACCAATAAATTTAATGAATGAATACTAATATTTGTTAATTCTAGATATTTTATTGAGTGGTATGCACTATCTGTCAGAGCTATTGTTAATAATTATGCAGCGAAGTTTAAAACCTGATTTCTTGAGAGCAGGGACATTTATAATATTATCTATGGAAAATTTCGCATTGGTAAATAATTCATTCATTTTTAAATTATTTTTTTAAATATATTTTACCATTAATATTATATAAATTTACTCATATTTTAAGTTTCTGAGAATGTCATGGTCGTTTGCTACTGTACTTTTAACTACTCAGAAATCAAGGAAGAAAGGTACACGATATTTTGTTTACAAATAATAACGTAATATTATCTTAGACAATTTTTTGACTAAAAAATTGTTATAATTTATTTTCAGTTTGAGATAAAATATTTATTTCATTTCCAGGACTGATATATTGATACAAGTAAATATTTTTATGATGATCGTTATTGTTATGCTGATAAAAAAATAAAAACCAAGAGATATATAAGATATTGTTTTTCATTTCTTAGAACTTTCCCAGTTCTCATATACATTTTTAGCACATTTTATGTTATAATAGAGCCAATTCACATACAATTGAAATATTAAATTAAAATAATCTTTATACTGTTGTTAAAGATTATACAAATATAAAAGATTATGATAGAATGTTATATAATTTATAATTTATATCATACTTACCTATATACATAATTGAAAATCGTGTAGACACTTATTGTCATTTTTCACAAAAAATGTATAAAACTTTTTCCTATACGATATCTATATTTGATAACGTGAATAGCAGCTATTCATTACATTAAAAAAGAACATCAAAACAAAATAAAATTTAAATATCTACGTAAGGTGATAAAGAATTCGAATTTCATTGATAGAACTTATCGAAGCATAAGGTACTCGTGAGTTGTATGATATTTCTTGTACAAGCAGTCTAAGTTATGATAAGAAGTATAGTCCTATAATCAAAAATTCTCCAAAAAAAATTAAAAACGTATTTATATTTTATTTATATTTATATTGTTACGTAAAACAACAGTACGAAAAAAGCAATTCCAGAAAATGCATAAATTCAGGTAATTCATTATAAATATTAAATTTTTCGGCTGTATTTTACAAAATACACATAGAATAAAATGTGTACATAGTAATTGTTACAGATTATCAATAAGATTTTTGTTTACGTTTTACGTTATAAAATTACAATGTACTGTGATGGATGCTGCAAGTTTCCAGAATATCCGTAAGTTGTATTAAGAACAGAACTTTGAAATAATACCTATTAAAAGAAAATCCTTTTGTTTACTAACGATATTTAAAAAAAATAATTTTTATGAAAATTTTATTATCATTTTTACCATTTGTGTGCCTTCTGAAATGAATAAATTTTCTACAATTTTTGGATATGTTATTAATAAAACATATATATGTAAATGATTTATTAGATAATTTACATGAAACAATACAAGAATTTTCATTATCTATTAAAATAATATTAAAATTTTGGTTCTTTTTGTAAAAATACTGTAAACTATCATAGGCTGCTAAAATATAAATAAACAGCCTGATAGTACAGAATAGCTCAAACTAAATGAAGAAGGCAATGGCCCAAATGAACGGAATAATAAAAAAATCAGAGATAGTGAAATTAACTCTGTAATAAATTCATTATTATAAATATTTTTTTGCAAATCAAAAATAAAATAAATAATTATAAAAATTTTTAAATAATATTGTGAGAAAATCGATTAAAACGTAAACAAATGCAAGTAAATAATTTAGTGCGAATTTTTCTGAAACCCCAAATTTTCACCGTCACGCCCCAGGAAATTTTTCTGTATACACTATAAAAAGTTCTGGAACATTCTGATGTTCCGTAGTTATAAAGCTAATGGTAATTTTTCGTGGTTTCGCGGTGATTTTTTTCAGAACATTCTATTTGTGTATTTTTATTATATAATATTTCAGCAGTAAATATTAATACCATCCAAGATGAATGCCAAAATGTTTGTAAGTCATCTAGCTGTAATGATGCAGGTAATGTTCCAATATTTAAGAATACAACTATTAGTTTTATAAAGAGGGAGTGAAATGTCCACCTCAATTCAACCTACCGTACCGGCTTAACAAAGGAAATGATAAAATTTCGTTTCAAGAATTTTTAAAGGTGGCGTTGAAACTTCGACTTAAAACTTTTCAAAATGATTGATAATTATATTACTATTCGGCCGGGACGGTAAACCACATAATGTAGAAGCCGGTATTTCACACCATCTTAATGATAATTAGAATATATATTTACTTATCTATGTAATAAAACAGTTTGAATAGTTATCTATTATTTATAACTTTACCATGTAAGGTATGGTTATACTAAATATGAACAAAATCAAATCAAAATCAAAGAATACGCCAAACTTCTTAGCGATATTTACACAATATTATTAATAAATAGTAAATACTGAATTATGTAGATGCCAAACAAATTTGTAATTACGCAAGTACGCTAACTTATATTGCGTTAAACGACATTCACGAGAAACTATGATAAATTTTTTAAAATAATTGTTTGTGCTCTAAAATAATGATGTTGTACAAAAATATCAGAGTGTATTATTGTAATTTATTTAAAAAACACAAATTCCTATTCTATCAGTTCTATATTTTTATAGCTCGAAATTTGTTGAAAGATATGGATGAAAATGTGAATCCATGCGAAAACTTTTATCAATTTGCATGCGGCAATTTTTTAAGAACTGAAAGGATTCCCAAAGGAGTAAATTCAATTTCCAATCGGGTATACGCAATGAATGATGTGATTAAAAATATATATAAAGAACTATTAAAGATAAAACCAACTGATTTAGGTTCAGTTAAAAAGTTGAAAAATTATTTTCAAAACTGTTTGAACGAAAGTAAGTTACATTTTACGAAAGTAAGATAATATCCTCTTTGCAATTAATTATTGAAAAAAAATATGTTAGCTAGGAATGAGATGGAGACCATGGAGAAATTTTTCCTTCTTTTAAAAAAAATTGGTGGTTGGCCTTTACTTCTAGGTAATAATTGGAATGAAATTCAATTTGACTGGAAAGAAAAAATGTATAAAATAATAGATGCAAATTTTATACTGTCTTTCCCTGTAAATCTATACTTTGTATTATCAGATATGAAAACCCCAAAGAAAAGTATTTTAAAAGTAAGTTAATAATTAGTTAAGTAATAAAATATAATATGTGAAAATAAAATGGATGCAAACCTTTGTAATTGTTTATATTATATTTATATATTCATTAAAAAATTTTTTTACTAGATAAGTAATGTCATCACAAATATCGATGAAACTTATTTATTAAATGCTTCTGAAAATGAATACCTGGCAGCGTACAACGATCTTATAATGGATGTCGTTGTAGAGCTTGGAGCTCAGAAACAATTAGTTCAACAAGAAATAAAAGAATTAGTCAATTTCGAAATCAATCTTTTTAAAGTAAGTGTAAAAACATAAGTATGCTAATGAAATATATTAACTTTGTCTAGCATTGATTAAAAAATATTTAATCAAAAAAGCAAATTTAAAAAATTATTAATCTTAACCCTTTCGTGCCATAGGGATCCTATAGGACCCACTTTGTTCAAGATGATGTAAAAAACTAAAATTAAATAATTTCTTGAACCGACCCATTTAGTCGTATTCTTTCATCCAAGAGAAAGCCCTCTGGCAATTAAAATTGAAATTTTTATTTTTTTTTCGTTCCGTTTAGTACATTAAAAAAGGGTTCGGCGATAAAAATTGGGATTTCATGAAAATTCGATTCTTGAATGATTTATTTACCAGTAAAAAAGGGGATAATGTGGATTTTCTTTTATTCTGAGTGGTGGATCTTGTTAATGAGACAATATACTAAGAATTGATCACCTTCCAAGTTCAAAAATATGATATTGTTGTCGGGGCATGTTACGTAAATGTAGTGGGTCCTACAGAACCCAGTCGGTCTTACAGACAAATAAAATATAAAGGTACCGTGATTTACATGTATCGCACACTCGCGCGCACGTGAATATACAAAACCATCAAACCTCGTTGATCATACGTAGCGAGGTTTTGAATAATGCCGATTACACCTTGGATTTAATTACCATTTTAATTTTGAAAATTTAAAATTTAAAAATTTTAATTTAAAAAAAATTCCATTAAGACCGTATGGGTCCTCCAGAACCCACTTGAAAAATAACACTTATCGCTATTAAAAAACAGGTCTTAGTTTTGCATTTACATTTAGAATATACAAAAAAAAATGTAATTTTTTCCCCGGGAAAGGGGTCTCGGCACGAAAGGGTTAACTATTTAATTGATATACACCATTATAAAATAAATAAAATTTTTCTAAAAATGAAGCTTTACTCATTAAAATGTAAAATTTTTTAATATATAAATTTTAGAAATTAATAAAATTTTTGATAAACATTCATAATATTAGTGTAAGTAAAAATTTAATTTCAATACAAATTGATTATTATTCAGATTGGTTCTTCAACAAAAAGCTTATATAATCAATCAACAGAGTCAAATGAAATGACAATTAGAGATTTATCAAAACTTTACCCAAGCATTCCTTGGTATGAGTTATTTAATAAAGTTTTGAACTCGAGCGGAATTTTTATTGATAGTAGCGAAATTATTATCGTTGATGATTTGAAATTTATAGCTGACTTGGAAAACTTACTAAAGGTTACGCCGAAAAGAGTAGTTGCAAATTATTTGACATGGCAATCAGTACAAAATGTACTAACTTACTTACCTTACAAATTCCAAAAGATTGTAGACAAGTTTTCAAATATAGTAAAGAAAACTAGAAAAACTAAAGTCAAAGTATATGAATGTCTAAAAGAAGTACAAGAATTATTCGATATACCTTTAAGTATTATGTACGTGAAAAACAATTTTAACCAGCTAATGAGGGATGATATTTTCAGTATATTTCAAAATATAAAAAATGAAATGATAAAATATTTCAAAATGGTAAATACATAATTTATAAAAAATATTCTAAATTTTATTTAAAAATTTTTAATTGTAAAATATATTTGCAGGTTCACTGGATGGATAATAAAACAAGGAAAGCTGCAATAGAAAAGTTACAAGAAATGAAGGTTACCATAGGCTTTAATGACGAATCCATGAATCTCGAAAAAGCAGACCAGTATTACAATGATCTTTCTATTTATCCAGGAACTTACTTTGAAAGTGCTTTAAATCTTACTAAGTTTTTCAATCAAAAGAAATATTATTATTCCAGAAACCCTGTAGATAATTCTTACTGGAAAATGCCTCCGTTTCTTACAAATGCAGAATATATTTATTCCGAAAACTCAATAAGTATGATATTATACATTTTTATACATTTGATCACATAACTATAATTAACATAAATTTTATAAAAAATATTATGTTATTAGATTTACCGACTGCACAATTTCAATGGCCATATTATCAATCTGAAAATCCTCAATACTTAAATTATGCAGGAATCGGAACAATAACAGGCCATGAAATTTCTCATGGTTTTGATAATGTAGGACGATTATACGATAAAAACGGAAATTATCTTAACTGGTGGCAGCCTAGTGCTGAAAAAGTATTCTTGCAAACAGTTCAATGTTTGATTGATCAATATAATAATTTCACAGTGTCAGAGATTGGAATAAATGTTAGTATTAAAACATAATTAAATTGAATGATTCTAATAATTTATAAATCGTCATACTCTACAAAATATTTGCAATATTACCTAATATATTTCAATATATTGGTATTATTTATTAATACTTGTATATTATTAATGCAGATCAATGGAACGCAAACAATAAATGAAAATCTGGCAGATATTGGAGGTGTCATAGCAGCATATCATGCCTACAATGAATGGGTGTATGTAAATAACAAACCCGAGCCATGTCTTCCATACCTTAAGTATACCCCTCGACAACTTTTTTGGATTAAAGCTGCAAATAATCGTTGTAGTAAGTGGGAATCTGAAAGTCTCAAAAACGATATATTGACTGAAGCTCATAGTCCTGATCAAGCACGTATTCTGATTCCTTTTACAAACATAAAAGAATTTGCCCAAGACTTTAATTGTGATATTGGTACAAAAATGAATCCCAAAAACAAATGTGTCTTTGTATAAAAATACAAGATAGAATATGAAATAAAATAATAACTATTTAATGGTTCTCAATTTATATACAATATTTGGAGTTGATTATATTACAGTGCTTATAGACGTTGTATTTATTATCAAGGAGCGTAGGAGTGCTCCGAAGGCAAGTATAGAAAAAGCCTGACGGTCGACCGCGCTACATATACTTTGAAATGCGTGCCCGAGAATTTAAAATATTTTCTGCGATTTCCAATCGCGTTTTTGCTGATTTTAATACATAATAACATGTTAATTTGTTGTACTATGTTGCACAAAAATTTTCGTGTAAAAAGATGTTCTCATATTAGAGATATTAAATAATTAAAAATTGAATGTATAGTTGCCGATTTATAAAACTCTCCATATGATTTTCGTTGTCTCCCCACTTCCGGTTTACTGTGTGTGTGTGCGTGCGTGTGTGTGTTTTTCTTCGAGGAGGGAAATTATTTATGCACCGTAGGTACTATGCACCCGTGTATCGGACTGTCTTGGATCTACCGACTGAAAGCCTAATATCATTATCATTGGTCATACCTTGCCCACGCGGAACAACCGCTAAGCATCACTTCTCGAGGGCGTCCACAGGTTTTTTTAGCTTGTTCACTATTTCTGATGTTTATTCATTCTTAGATTATTAACGAGGAACTGTTATAGTTGTTCCCTTGTTTTTCTACGTTCCTGTTCTTCTTCTCGTAGCTTCGTCATGATGACTGCAGCAAAGCTATTAACCGTCTCTTGATTGATAATTGAAAAAAAAATACTAACCGAGCAGTCGATCCCACTTGTTAGACCGAGCTCGTCCAGAGCCAGTCTCCTCGTTCGAGGAGGACACTTTCCTGATTTGTGAGCCACTTTCCTTGTCATGCGTTTTGCCATCGCCGTTCTCAACGTCCGCTGCATGTCTTTCTCGTCTAAACCTGAATTTCCCAACACAAAGCACCAGTGAAAATATGGGATTACCATGGATGTTGACTAAAAAACAGATAGAATACAGTTGTAGAGGATTCGAAACTTCGTCTATCGTATGTATAATATATAATAATATAAAAAAAGTACAAGCTTCGCTAATGCGCAATATAATAAGTCCAATTCTCTTTATTGTCTTTATATGCAGATACAGTAGAATAATAGAGTTGTAAATGAGAAGAGAGTTTTCTTCTGTCTTTAACATCAATTCGACAACGGTCTCTGGAGTAAGTGATACTCGTATGGTTTCATCGAGTTTCTCTCTCTCTCTTCTCTCTCTCTCTCTCTTCTCTCTCTCTCCGCACTCTGCTTCAGCTTCCGCTATTTTCGATCTTTTTTCTATTATAATTTTCACTGCTCGGAGTAAATTTTTATAGGAGAAATAACCCCAGACGGCACTCAAGTTCTCAGCTCAAAACCTGGAGGCTTTGCGCTTCTGTTTTTTGTGCCGAGGACCTTGTTCTTAGAGTTGTAGCCCTAACCTCACTTTTTGTACTTGTGAGTCCAAAGCACCGATCAGACACCGTCACCTCACGCTTCGCTTCGTAACCCTGCCTCACTGCTGGTAGTTTACGCCCGGTTCTCTGCATTACTACTTGCATCACTACTGCAGCTACATCTTACATCACCACCTTGTTGCATTACATGCTGCACCGGCCACTACCTTGTCTCCTTCTGGTTTGCTGCATAGGCCCGTCGCCCGTACTGCGTCTGCTGAGAGAAAAACCAAGTAATTATTACTTGAAAATCGATGCTAAAAAAGCGTGGTGCTTTTTCGAATAATTTTTTCCACGATTTCAAAGTAAAAATCAGTTAGAGCGTAGGTTATAAAAGAATGCGTTATTTGTCGTAATAAATACCTCACTTCTGAAGTTAATTTAACTACAGATGTATCTAAAAAATCCGTACTTTTACCTAAGAAAGGCCTACATCCCCGTTACCTTATATTTACTTGCGTTGTACCGGATTTTCGCTTAGGCTGTCACGTGATTTCATGTGTGCGTGCCGTAAGATGTAGTGGGGGAAGAGGGGGGGCTGTAGAATTTTTCCTCTTGTTCTGTAGCGTGTGACAAAGAGCGCAACGGTCATACGGTGTTTTCATATAGTATAGCCCGGTGTTTATATATCTCGACAAAAAAGACGTTTTTCTACAGGATTCTAAATCGATTTAGCTGCACTATTATAGCGAATATAAACGGATTTTTCACGTACGTTTTTCAATAGGTAAGTAAAACATTTATTGAAATATCACACGACTATCAGTACGGGGAAAAATTCTCATGTGATATATCACAGGAAATATCATATAATACATCACCTCCAAAAATAAGTAATAGATTTGTTGCAATCGCTTCTTACTTACATTTTCTACTCTTTCCATTTTGAAAATGCATTTTGCTAATTCCGTTATAAATCTCAATTAAATAATATGTTAATTTAATATCTGAATAGATAAATAAATAATTTATTTTAAAAAATAAAAAATATAATTCAATATATTAAAATACATTTCAATCTTCATTTTGTAGATTCTTTAGTTTTTAATTTTTTTCTCTCATCTCTTAAGAAAAAACGAAGCCCACCTCTATCAGTCTTTTGCCATTTTTTGTAGTATCATCATCTTCTCCTCTTTTCTTCAAATATACTCCGTATAAATCTATAATAAAATTTTATTTATTTTAATTTAAATGAGACGTAAAACGTTCCCGTACACAATTGCTATGGTCAATAATTAAAGCCGCGGATGCAATAACGACCTAGGTGTTCGAGAAACAGTATAAAAATGGTTCAACCGGATAAATCAGATCGAATTTTTTAAATTTATACACTTACGAAAAACGCGTTTTAGCCTTTTAGGCTCCAAAGGAGTATATTCTTTACTGGCTTTTCCCAAAGTCCTTGTAACTAATTCGAGTAGGGTCCAGTAGAGCCGCATAATATCTCTCAAAGCAATAGATTTTTGCTTGAGAGGGCGCTTGAGAACATTATTCCAGCGTTCGCTATCTACTGTCACCTTCAGTCCAATGAACGTCTGTAAATTTATATTTCATTTTAAACAAGTAAGGGAAGAAATATATTAAAATAATCGAACTTTTTTGGTTGCTTCCTTTCATTTAATTGGAATTTAATATATATATATATATATATATATATATATAGAATAGCTGTTAAAATCTAACATGTTTGAATTTTTAAGGTTTAACTATTAAAATTAAATAATTTAGTTAAACATAAAGAATTCAGTCAAATTGTACCTTAAAGTTTTATTAACATGTATACTTGAAGTTAATTAAAACCGTAATATATAAAATGATCGTATTTATAACCAGAAAGTTATAAGAGTGCCAACGAAAGGCGTTATTAATGATGTAGCTAATAATAATAAAATATGTATAAAGATTTAGTTTTATAAAAATTAATTGATTTCTCAATAATTACTGTTCTTCGAGAGAAGTATGTATTATATTTAAATAGTTTTGTATATAGTTTTGTGTAACATATAGCACTTAAATATATTATAAAACAGTGTTGCCCTGGCCAGTTATATGCAGTGTCCAGAATTTTGACTATAACGTCTATTCTGTGTAATTACACTTATTTTGCCGTTTGTCGATGTTAATATATTTGCTTCTATGATGTCGTCATCATCACCATTATCATCATCATCATTATCATCAACAACATAGACATCATCATGAGCAGTTTTAGTGTTCAGCCCGAATGTAGCAGTACCTATTTGAACAACAATGGATAAAAGATTAAATGATGAATAAAATTTTCTAATAAAATGTTATCATACCCATTGAATTTTCATTAAAATGTAGTTCCTCCAGCGAATTTACTTCGTCGATTTTTGGAATGGCATAACTGTTTTACGTTGAATTTATTTTTTCAACATTCTTGACGCCTGCATATGTTAAATTTATTTATGATAAACACATAATGTTTCTAATACAAGAAAGATAAATGAGTTTTTCAAGACTACAATTTTTTTCACATTTTATTTTTAAAAAGATATTTTTTGAATATTCGTCAATAACACTGCAAATAATATATAGCTATCGAAAATTTATCTTTTTATTATTTCCAAAGAAATAATAGTGCATCAGAAAATTTCACTTGACCCTACTAGAAAATTTGAACAATTCAAGTTCAAAAAACGAAAAATAAATCAAAAGAAAATCGTTGAACGTTAAAGTGAGTTTTGGCACCATTTTCATTATTTGCGTTATAATAAATATTTTGAAAGTATATATTAACTTTAGTGTAAAATCTCACATGAGATCTCATGTGAGATCTCACGTCAAAATCTCACGTGAGATTTTTCACTAGGGAATTGAGGATGCTTAGTGTAAATCTGTTGGCAGCTGCTTTTTGTTTTTAACAAGCATAATGTCTACAATTATTGCTACCTCTGATTTATTTTCTTCTGAAGAGTTTACATTCGGCATAAAAAATAAGGAATAAAACATAAAGTTTTTGATACTTAAACTGTCAATAAAGATACCAGTATTAGAATTGTAATTTATTGTTTTACCCCAATTCAAAAATACAGGGTTTGAAACGTTTAAGTTCTCAAGTGAGATCTTACATGAGTTCTCACGTGAGATCTCATGTATAAAAATTAAAAAATTGCGTAAACGATTCAAAACGTTTCAAAATCTGTATTTTTCAATTCATCTGGGGGGTAAAACAACCTATTAGACGTTCGTCGATACTGATAGTTGATTTTTAATTCAGGTAAGTTTAGCACACAATTTCAGATGAGATTTTGGTGTGAGATCTCAGATGAGAGATGATGGCTTTTCTTTAATAAATTTCTTTCTAGCAGTCATATTCTTATATTTATTTATAATACCTTAAGGTACTATATTAGGCCCACTGTTATTTATTATTTACATCAACGACATGTTTCAAACTTTACCAGATGAAACAATAATATAATTTGCAATGACACTGCAATAATAGTAAAAGGCAAGACTTGGAATGAAATAGAAACAAAAATGAACAGCTATCCGGCTAAAGTATCAAATTGGTTAGCATTAAACAATCTATCACTAAACATAGACAAAACAGTATTATATGGAATTTGGAAGCAAAAAAAATAGCACACCGAAAAATCTCAACATCACAATCCAAGGCAAACAACTAAAAAGAGTAGGTGCTATCAAATACTTACGTATAATTATTGACAGTAACATGAGATAGCAAGAGCATATAAATAACATACAATAGAACAAAATACTTAACTTTTATATTCTACAAACTTGCAAAAATTCTATCTTCAAACAATCTAAAAATGATATATTTTGCTCTATTTCATAGTATAATGTCTTACGGAATTATTGCATGGGTAGGTGCATACAC
>JAWWEQ010041274.1:0-18222 GCA_035583055.1 Torymus tubicola | reverse complement strand
TAGTAACTATTGTATTATGTGTTAATAAATAAAGTAAAATTACACTAGACTACTCAATCATTTATTCCAACAATTATAATACTGATTTTTTGTAGGTATGTGTATTATTTTGTGCCAACTTAAATTTTCTGAAAAAAAAAAAAATACTTCCAAGATAGCACCTTTTCGAAATCTCGGTGAGATAGCACCTTTTCCAACGCTTCGGCGAGATAGCACCTTTTTGAACGCTTCGGCAAGATAGCTCCTTTTTCAGCGCTTCGGCGAGATAGCACCTTATGCCCCTCAGCCGACAATAAGCTATAAGATTTTGTCTTCGCTGAATTCGAATCTTGTATCAAAATCATAAGATTGGATAAATTTTTTTCAGAATTGAGCAGAAATGCTTAAAAATTTCAGGTATTTCGTATAGTAGACTGTATTATTTTCTTCAAACAATCCTAAGTTCACAACCCCAAACTCGCGAATCCCAATTTCACACCTTTTTTATATAATTTAGGTTTTAGACTTCAGCATGCATTTGTATACATACAACTTCCTTCGTTTTCGCGTCTTTTTGAATACAAAGGATCGCCTTAGCGGATTTCTTTTACGTTTCTTTCCTTTTTGAACAACCTCCCTTTTCAGACACCAGCAAATATCGGCCATGATGTTTACATCCCATCTCCCTTGGTATCGTCTTTCAATTCTTTTATATCTTGGTGATATCGTTCACCTTGTTCTTCACTAAAATCGTCTAGATTACTTGGAAAGTAATCTAAATGTGAATGAACAAAATGCAACTTCAGGTTCATTAAACAGCCTAATTTTTCGTAGCTTTTAACTAGTTTTTCTAGTAAAACTTAGCTAATTTTGACTTTAGTTGTTGCCTAAGAAGTTTTCAACAATTTCTTTGAAACTAACCCACATAGATATTTGGTCCTTAGTAATTGTGTTAACAAAGTTTCCATCCTTTAGGAAAGTGCGTATTTAAGGTACATCAAAAATTCCTTCTTTTAATTTAGCATCTGATATTTTAGGAAATTTGTGCCGTACATATTGGAGGGCCCAAAAACATGTAAATATGCTGGTTTACTTTGTTTCCACTGGATTTTCTCGATTCGATCTTGGCCTGACCTTGACCCCGACCTGACCAGCTGAAACGGACCTCAGATTCGGATTTAGCAGGCCAAAATATATATAGTAATGGTGGTCTGGTCTCAGGCGCACCATCCTTTTTTTGTGGGGCTGTGTTATCAAAACATTTTATTAGATTCAAATTCGAGGTAAAGTGGAAAACCAGGATTTGTCACACGAGTTTTTCCGTACTCATTATATAAAAAAGCTATACTAAAATCAAAATTTGTTTACATTGTCCATAACGTTCAGAGCGAGGATAGTTGATTTATTGACGACCTGTTAACTTGGACACATGTCATAAATAGTTGGGTTAAGATTTATAATAATTGCGATACAAATCGACATTCAATTTTAACCGAATTTTTCCCGCCATCTAAAGGTTAAAAATTCTGAAAAATTCATAAAAGTTTTTTACAAAAAATATAATGATAATTGTGAATAATACTAATAAAAAAGTGAATAGTATTATAACATTAGGCAATGACAGAAAGAAAATTAGCGATAAAGCGAATGTCGTTTATAAAATTAAATGTAAGAATTGTGAAGTTTATTCTTTATTTATTTTTATTTATTAAACGAGTTCGTACAATTTATCACAATATAATATCACTATACAAAATTACATTACATAAAAGTAACCCGGTAGAGGAATACCAGAAAGTTGTCGCATTCCGGCCGGAGGGCAGAAAAGACAATTTCATTACTTTCATGTTCTGTTAACTTTAGGCCGTTAATTGACTTACCGTCCTAACATATAGTTTGTTCCTCGAGATATATAGAGAGAAACAATGGTCTTATTTTGTAGCAATGAATTTTTACTTCTATATCAAATTAGCACCAATTTGCATTTCTATCAATTTTCTTTTATCTATTTCTTAATTTTCACTATACTGCTTTTGTAAGTTAGTTGTTTTTTGTGCTTATTCTTCTGCTGTGCTTAAGCCTGTACAGACCACTGAGTCAAAAATTACCTGAAAAAATAAAATAAAATATTATTGTTAATAAAAAAAATAATATAACAAATATAATATAACTAAGATAGAGGTTCATTGATCCTTTTGGTGCTGAAATATAGTCCATTTTAGAAAAAAATTTTGGCGTTACTTTTCTTTGACTAGTTGTTCGATTTTGACAGGGTAGAGTCCAAATTATTTGGACTATATCCACCTATGGTATGAATTATTAAAATTTTTTCATGAAGTATGTTATTTAGGTAAAAAACAATTTTTTTGTTGTTAATTTCGAAAATTTAAATGGTTAAAAAAATACTTAATCAAAAAATTTCAAAAATCCAGAGCATCATACCATAGGTGAGTGTATTTCAAGTAGTTTCCACTTTATCCCATGAAAATCCATCAACTATAGTCTAAAAAAAGTAACGACAAAGTTTAAAATTTCATATTTCAGAAATGAGCCTTGAAAGGAAAATCTCTGAAATTATTAAAAAGAATTGCTTCTTGGCTATTAATTGTTTTCTATTTCCTGAAAGATATAAATACTTATACTTAGTTAGTACTGTAAATGATGTTGTATTAATATTACAAAAAAAGATATGACATACCATTGTTCTCTATCAGCACGTACGGGCTTAACATGCCAAACAGCACAGGCAGTAGTAAGTAGTTAAACATCTTAAATACATTAGTGAAAATAGAATAAGACTGGTTAAGCAGGTACAAATGTCTGTAAAAAATTATCATTTTAAATCAGTTGACATAATAAAATATGTAGCTGTGATTAAAATATTCAAAAGATCACAAGAAACATACATATAAAAGGAAAATAGTAACTCAAAACGAATTCCATTACTATAAAAGTAAATCATATAAAGAAAAATAAAAAATCTTTAATGGATTGGATATATGAAGAAAAGTTTTATTACTACAAGAAAAATTTAATGCTGATTATAAAGAAAATGCTTGTCTGATTGTGAGAAAAAAATAATAATTATGCAACTTACTACATAAAAGTTATCGCAACTAGAGGTATAGCTACAGCTTTAATCCTTTAGATGCTTTTATCATATTTCATGCCAATTAGTCTCTCTGAATAACTATCTAGATGTGACCTCTTCCAATAACTGCTGGATCTAACAATAAGTAGTGCTGCAAATCTGAAAAAAAATTTTCACAAAGGTAAATGTACCAGTGACTCGACCACATACCAGTACCTAGCCTCTTCAGCTTATTACAATTATTTTTATAATGTTGAAATAAAATTTTCAACGTATTATTAGTAATTTCCAATTACTTAGTAATCATAATATTTAATAAAATTTTTTGTTCGTACCTATCTTGTTTATACAAATTATAAAAAATACTTCAAGGTCGACGTTTGATCCTGTATGACTGATATCGGGAATGTCTTAAGGTTTGACTAAGAAAAACGGCACACTTCTTAAGCCCCATAATTAATGTTCCATAATGTTTTGTGACTTAGGAAAAAATTCTTTATGTTGATGAAGACGTACGGAAAACGTACGAATTGTGTATTATTGCAAAATATACGTTTTTTAATTTAATTTTACGTGTCTATATATTGGTACACGATAAGGCCTGTGTTAACTTATTAACACTAATTGTGTAATACTTGTAAGTTCATACTTTAATTACTGTAATGATTGACGTTAAGTAATATGATTTCATGATTAAATTAGTTTCTAAAAGTATTTGAAAAAATTCTAACCTCTTAACCTACAAATTTACAATGGTATTTCTTTTTTAAAGATGTTTTTTGTAACCACCTTTCATATGCAGTAATATTCGTAAAACTTCGTATAAACTTTATTATTTGTAAACTTTAATTACTAGAAATCAATTCTAAGCTTATTTAACTAAAATGTATTATGACTAGGTACTGGTACATCAAAATCGGGCCACCAGGACAACCTAATTTTCTGTGGCTATGTACTGGTATATGGGCTGTTTTTTATATTTCTATTATAAAAAAGAAAAAAAAAGACTTAATGCATATTTTTTCTATTGTAGTTTGTTAAGGGAAGTTAAATTTTACATAAAAACCAAAAAGTATTCATGACGAATTGCTTAGTCTCAGCCTACTAAGCGTCCAGTTACTGGTACATTTACCTTATCTATGCTTTTCAGAAATTTAATTTTTACTCAGTTAATTTATACTTATCTAATATCCAGTTGGTTGAAGTTTTGGGTTAACACAAGGTACAACTTTACTTGAGAATATGTCTATGTTATTGAAACTAACCTCAAACACATCCAAAATAAAAACACATGGGCGCACAGAGCAGCGTCACTGACAGCTGACGCTACGAGGCAGCGATCATGGCGCATGGCAATGTGTCGAGACGCCTTGCAGCGGGCCTTAGAGGGCTAATTCGTTCTTTTTTGTTCGGAAATCGTAGAACTTTTGACAGGAACAAGATACAGAAATAAGACCGCTATTAGCCGAAAGGTAATTCAATTATCCAAATAGGAAAATTATGACGATTTGAAAAAATGACCTTTTGACCTTGAAATTCAATCAAGCATAATTTCGAAATATTTTACATAGACTTTTTTTCTTGTAATTTTTCGTAGAATTTAACTATATTTTTTTCAGACCTGCATAAGAGATTTTTTTAAATCAAAACCTAAATGAATTTTTTTAGGTTATAAAATGATCTCGGCCTATTCTGAGATTTATACAGATACTTTGTACAATAAAAAGGTATCTCCGTAAATTTTTCGGTGGCCATGCCTTTGATCGGTTTTTTCTGTGTGAATTTTAATGTTTCATTTGGAGGTATGTGAATGACAGTGTGACATACAGCTTTGAAAATATTTTTATTGCAAAACTATGAAAATTTTACAAAAATAGGTCTCTTGTGTTTATCGTGAAAAATGCTTCCCTGAGGAGTTATACATTAATCAAAATCGGTCAAAAATGCAGAAAATGCTAAAATCACCAACTTTGACCCTCTGCCACTAAAAAACTAGAAGTGAAAAAATCTGAAAATTCAGGATAACATATGGGATGGTTAGGAAGCGATTTAGGATTTTACAGGAAAAAAAATTTTGACCTCTCGATTTACCAGAGAACTGACTATATATATAGATTATATTAGAACGAACGAATATTTGTTATAGATGCTTTAAATTTTTCTGTGTTACGTACCAATTTTTGTTACTTTTTATAGTAACAAATAATGAACTCGTATTAAATTTCGCCATAAAGTAAATATATCTCAAAATTGATGTAAAATATAGTAATTATTACTAAAGTTGGATTAAAATTTTTCTTCAACCATTTTTCTCTATTCACTTACTAATACTTCCAAGTATCTTCCATTTATATTTATATTTTCATATTTATTAACATGACAAATTATATGAAAAAAGGTAATCCTATGAGGTAGATACAACTATCTGTGTTGCAGCTAATGATACTGATGTGCTGCAGACTAACTTACAAACTAAGTATTACATTTTAGCAATCAAATTTTAAAAGGTTAACGAAAAACAGTAGTTATAATAATAATATTATAGTGTGTGTGTGTGTGTGTGTGTGTGCACGGCAAAACAACAAAAATTTTTGTACTAACTTTACGGCTACCGTCCCCATTGACCTTGGGTTAAATTTAAATTCTGAAGGTCATTTTCGGATTCCTCGTTCCAAGAGCTACAACAAAGTTGTAGTAGAAAAAAAGTCCATTTACGTGTTCGGTGAACTGTTTGAAACAATTTTTTCGAAAAAGTTCCAACTTTGCCCTTGAATTTCAAGGTCAACAGGTCATTTTTTTCAAATCGTCATAATTTTCCTATTTGAGTAATTTAATTGCCTTTCAGATAATAGAGGTCTTATTTCTGTATCTTGTTCCTGTCAAAAGTTCTACGATTTCCGAACAAAAAATAACGAATTAGCCCACTGTGCGGCGTCTGGCACGCTTTTTACCAAATGAGAGCGCGATTTGAGTTCGCGAATCATATTTAAAATTCTCGTATGTGTTTAGATTAGGTATGTATAAAATATATCAACAGTAAATTAATTAACATTTTTCGCAGTTTAATGTGTAGCCGAAACGCTTTTTTAGTAGTACTCTTTTGTCAAAAAATTGATTAAATTATATTTATAAATTTTAAATTAACATTTTAAAATATTACGTTTTTTTCTTTAACCGTAAAATTGGTTGTAATAAAAGCGTGTCCCTTATTTCCAAATATTTTTTTTTCACCCTGCCACCCCCTAGATATCTTATTCATGCGAAAACATGAAGATAGCCCTTGGAAATTGTGAAAAATTTTTTTCAAACCGTGCCTAAACTACAAAACGTGTTTTCAGTTTACGTATACACATTAATTAATCTAATGTATTTAATTTCTTAACTTTATTTAACAATAACTTTTAATGATTTAACTATAACATTTTTTCATGTAAAATACAGCGTAGAATACGAATTTTTACTTATTTTCGACCAAAACTTACATGTAATAGGGTAAAATTTAAGGGCCCTTTACGCTTTTCACCTACAAAAAGTATAAAACGTGTTATACCTCAAAAAGTATACTTTTAATATTTTTGTTTACCCTCTAGATCGAAAGGTGGGCAATTTTTTACGTAGGAATAGGTATTTTCCAAAAACTGCTCGAGATGTTTTCTATGAGAAATAGAAGACGAAAGTGTAGATTAAAATAGTATATTCCGCAACTAATGCGCAAAGGAGGTGATTCACGCACTACTCGGGTTTAAATAAGACAAATAAGACGAGTGCGTGGATCTCCTTACGCACGTGTTCCATATACTATTTGTTTATAGAAGTGCGCAAAAACACTGTAAATTTATTAAAATAATACAAACTAACATAAAAAGGGAAATGTAATAAGAGATACGAGTCGATTTTCTCGCCCGAACGTAGCGAGGGTGTGAAAAATGATGAGTAAATGCACATAAATGTAGGTAAAAAATAAACATATAAATATATAAATAAACTTAGTAAAGTTGATTAACAAAACTATTACAATAAATATACGATAACTTAATTATTTATTAAAATTAAACTATTACAATCAATATAAAAAAAAATAAATCATACCGAATTTATAATGGTTGTTTCCGTATCATTTTTTTATGACAAATTTAACTGAACAATTATTCAGTTTGAAAGAAAAATTCTTATTTTGCAATAGGGAATTGAGACATTAGCATGGTTTTATTTATACTCATAGCAGTAGCTCGAGCTGCTTTGCGCACGCTCCGTCTAAATATATATAAACATATTGCTTTGCACACGGTAAGCAAGCATAACAAACTATACAAAACACTTGCTTTAAGCCCGCTTCGAATCCTTTGCTTAAAAATTTCTCAAAATAAGTAAACAAACCGATATGTATTTCATGGATTTGTGGGCGCTCGGGCTAAACCTAATCAAAAGAAACAATGCTACGAATATAAATAAATCCATGCTAGTCACCTCAATTCCCTATTGCCAAATAAAAAATTTTTTCAATCTGAATAATTTGTCATAAAAAAATGATATGGAAACAACCATTATAAATTCTGTATGGTTTAGTTTTTTTTTTATATTTATTGTAATAGTTTATTTTTAATAAATAATTAAGTTATCGTATATTTATTGTAATAGTTTTGTTAATCAACTTTACTAAGTTTATTTATATATTTATATGTTTCTATTTTACATCATTTATGTGCATTTACTCGTCATTTTTCTCACCCTCGCTACGCTCGAGCGACAAAATCGACTAACATCTCTTATTACATTTACCTTTTTACGTTAGTTTGTATTATTTTAATAAATTTGCATTATTTTGCGTACTTCTGTCAAAAAATAGTATACACAACACGTGCGCAAGGCGATGGACGCAAGGTGCATCACCTGCGTTGCACACTAGTTACGTAATATACTATTTTGAGATATAACACGTTTTATACTTTTTTAAGGTAAAAAGGAAAATTCTCGGGAAAACTACCTACACCATTGGAAAGCTGAGGAAAAAATACGTTGGAAACGCTTATCATTAAATTTTTTTAATTTCGTTTTACTATCATAAACACGAGTTAGAAATAGAATAGACATGAATCATCTCATATATCGAATTCAAAATTATATGAAGCAGTTTCAAACTGTTTAAAACTACTAAAAATTGTTTGAAACTTTTACAAACTATTATGATTAGAAAAAATGTGTCCAAAATCCTACATTTTGTAACATTATATAGATTTTAAACTATTTATAAATAATTTAAAATCTAATAATAGAAAAAATTATATTAATAATATGAATCTTTTTGTATTGTATATTGTAGATTTCGTTCGAGTCTACAAAACAGCGGTGTTTGCTGCCTCTGCGTTAGATAACTGAAAAGAAAAAGTTTTATATTGCAGAATTTCAAGAATATGACAGCAATTACCATTAAAATCTATTGTTTCAAATTTCATATTCATTTAAATCATTGAATTATCGAAAAAATAAAAATAATTAATAATAAATTTAATACTACCGATTTATCATTATTAAACCCAACCCTTATTATTATTTACCATTACTTAAAATTATTATTGAACCTTTACTATTTACAGCTACTACTTATCTTTGAATACAAACCCTGACTATGAAAATTACCTTGATTACTGAATTTGCACTCAATTACAGAAATTTACTTGAATACCGAAAATTAACGTGAAAACCGAAATATTTTTTAAGAAACGAAATATGACTAAACTGATATTGAAAATGAACTGTGATTACAATAATTTTTGCTGATAACGTTTATAACAGTTTGCGAATATTTACGTTAATTACATAAATTTCCGATCAGTGATAAAACAATATTGTTATTTATCTATAATTACCCAATATTCGTAGTTTAAGATATATAGATACAGTCGTCAATATTTTTTACAGTTGTGAAAATTAATGAACTAGAAATACGGAGAATTTTTTTCTGGCTCTCACTTTGACTACTCATATGAAGATATTAAAAATTATCATTATAAAAAAGACACTAATAACACTTTTCTTACTTACGGAACGTTACTTCTATTTATGGTGATGTCAAAAATTAAATGCAATTACAATTTATATATGTAAAGTTCTGAAAAATGACCTAAAGTAATAAATTTTTTCTTAATTACGAAACCTCATTCTAGTATCGAAAATTAAGTTCAATCTCTACAGTTTATATGTGTATAAAGAATCTTTTTATAATTATTAAATATACATTTTCTATTTTAAGTGAAAACGTATTATTAATGATTAATTCTTAGACAATTATTATTTTTTGTGTTATTGAACAAAAATCGTGAGCACATCAACCGATATAGTTTGATAATATGGCTCCTAGCAAACGTATACATACTGCAGAAGAGGAGGCGGCTCATAAAGACAACGTATTCAAGGTATTGAGAGAATGAGACGTTATCGAGAGAGACTCGAAGAACGAAATCGAGAACGAAATGAGAAAGAGCTCAAGAAAATCCAACAGAGTTCGAGCAGTATCGTCAAGAAAGATGCCGCGAAAGACTACGCAGATGTAGGAATAATCATGAAATTATACCCGTTATTAATGGAGAGCATTATTTAGGACCAATGGATGTCAATTGCATTCGTTGTAATGAAAACATTTTTCAGCAGAAAGAGTATCAAATAAGGGTGATTCGTTTAACGATTGCTGTAGTCATGGCGCAGTTAGATTACAAAAACTTCCTGAATGTCCAAAATAAGTGCGTTCTTTATTTAATAGTTCGCATGATAAGTCTAAATTTTTTTTAAAGAATTAGAAATTAGAACAGTTTATACTCTTTCGCTTCGTTTAATGCTAATTGAGTCAACATGCCATTACGAACCTTATTGTTTCAAAATACAAGGACAGATTTATTATCAGATCAACTTCATATCATCGGAAAATATGGATCCGTGTTATGGTCAACTGTTTATAATAGATCAAACTGGTAGCCATTGATGTTAAAACAACAGATGTTAAAATTTTAGAATGTTTAGAGAGTATAATGCGTGAACATAACATTTTGGCTAGATCGAATGATATGATGAAACAAAAAATTAGTTATCAGCGGGATATATCTGGAAATACTACGGAACCTGAAATGCAATTATTATTTACATTAAAATCTTGATATAATAAGAATATTTATAATTTACAAAGAATTAATTAAGTAGCTTCTGTTTTTGTTACATCTGACGGTGACATTCTTGAATCGTATGTTACTATTCGTAATAAAAACACATATTCATTGCAAAATATAAAACATGGATCCTAATGTAGAACCTATGGTATATCCATCCTTATGGCACTCAAGGTTGGCTTAGAGATATAATTCGAAGGGTAATAGGAAGAAGAAATCGTGAAACAAACAATGAATATGGTGTAGAACTTTACGAAGAGAGTAATAAACGAGTATCAAGAGGTGCTTACGTTAAATATAGAATAAGTATTAGGGATCAGGAATTCAATGCATTTTTATCAGGCCGTCGATTATTTCAGCAATATGTTGTTGATAGTTTTGTAAACATTGAGAAAGATAGAATTAAATTTTGTTTGTGATCTTTTTATTACAATGACTTGCAATCCTAATTGGCGTGAGATACAAAATAATTTATTGCCTGGTCAACAAACTTCAGATCGACCTGATCTTTCTGCACGAGTTTTTCAGTTAAAGAGGGAACATTTGATTAAATTAATAACAAAAGAAAAGTTTTTCGGAAATGTAGCAACTCACGTTCACGTAGTCGAATTTCAGAAAAGAGGTTTGCCTGATGCTCATATACTAGTTACATTGAAATTCCTGATTCAGAACAGGATCTCGAATTGTATAATATAGTAGTCCGAAATATGATCCAAGGTGATCGTGTAATGAAAGATGAATTGTAAATGTTCAAAATATTTTCCAAAAGAATTTAGAGAAGAAACTACAATGAATGCTGATGATTATTCATATTATCGCCGTAGAAATGACGGAAGAACCATTACGCGATATGATCAGGTAGTTGATAATAGATTTGTAGTTCCATATCATATTTTCAAAAATGTAACTGAAAACGGTGTTACGGTATCACGATGGACTCCTAGGAAATTTCATTACAATTGTATTGGTAGAATGTTATCGGTAACTCCCAGTCAACTAGAACTGTTCCGTTTGAGATTGTTATTATTAAATGTCAAAGGTGCTAAATATTATAATGATTTGAAAACTGTGGAAGGAGTTCAGTATTCTAAATTTTCCAAAGTATGCATAGCATTAGGTTTAATAGAAAATGACGAGGTATGAGATCGTGCCATGCAAGAAGCTGTAAGTTGGATGATGCCTTACAGTCTTCGTCGACTTTTTGTTCGTATTTTAGTACATTGGGAACCCATGCATCCAGAGAAATTATGGAAAAAATTTAAGAATGCTCTATCTGAAGATTTTTGCAATTCTGAATTCGATCCTCTCAGAGCTCAAAATTTAACTTACGTAGTTATTTGTTAAATTATTAATAACGAGGCCATTGCATTACTGATTTTCCTTCAATGCCCCAAGTCACATTGAATGATCACATTCCGAATAACATACCTAATAGTATCCTACTAGCTACTGGTGGTCAACTTTACAATCAATTAAATGTTGAGCAAAAGGAGATTGTTGATAATATCTTATCATGTAGTAATAGTTAGATTAACCTAGACCGCGGTCGGTGTTTTGATATCGATGGACTAGGGGGTACAGGTAAAATTTTTGTTTATAACACAATTTACAATTTATTACGTGGACAGAACAAAAACGTTTATTCAAGGGCATTTATAGGAATAGCAACTACTTTATTACCAAACAGAATAACGGTTCATAAAGCATTTAATTTACCTGTACCACTCATGTCTGATTCATAGTCAAATATTGCAGTGCACTCAAAAGAAGGTGAATTTTTACGTCATACTGATGTATTTATATGGGGTGAAGCTTCCATGGCTCCACGATACTTATTAGAAAACATGAATAGAATCTTGACAGATATGATGAATAATGATTATCCTTTCGGTGGAAAGATAGTCATATTAGGTGCTGATTTTCGACAGATATTACCGGATCTACCATATGAAGTTGGAAGTGAAGTAATAAATTTAGCAATAAAAAATAGTTTATTATGGAGTGTCTTTCACAAATTTCAATTATCTCGGAATATGAGGATATTAAATGACAAAATAAGTTTTGCTCAATTTTTATTGAATATAGGTAATGGTGATTCAAATAATAATAACGATATACAAAATTGAGTTTTGTTCAAAGTTTTTGCAAATACTTCTTGATATTTGCAAAAACTTTTACTGGATAAACAGTATAATATAATAAGCTTGAAACTGTGTCAATTACTTGGTCGGTATAGGTAGAATTTGCCATCCCGTTAATTCACTTTTAAAAGTATTCGATATGATTTCTGTTCATTAATGTAGTATCATTCTAAGATTATTTTCTTCATAAATTTTGGAATGAAAAAAAAATTTTATTAAAATCATTTAGCATTAAAATGGGAGAAGAATGGGATCTATTATCAGCATATTACGAGTTCTCTACACGTGATTTCACTACTGTATAATATGTAAATTGATATGATAAATCGTTTTACTGATAAATTTGAATTGAGCATAACAAAAACTGTTGGTAAAATATATTTTGCTATATGTAGTAACCAGAGATGGGCATTCTTCGTTCGCAAAAATTAATCGAATAAAAATTTTATTTCCGTGAATGTTAAATATGAGAAAATTTTGTATCATAAAGTCATTTCGTGTATTAAAAAGTCCTTTAGAGTTGTTTTGAAAAATATTCGAAAATTTACTCGTCGAATACTTTTAATTTTCGAATAATTATTCGAAGAAAAAACTTTCAAATAATTGTTTATTCGAAAAAATATTCGTCGAATAAATTTGCGAACAATTTTTCGAATATTTTTCAAAACAACTCTAAAGGACTTTTTGATACATGAAATGACTTTATAACACAAAATTTTCTCATTATATTCAATATTCACGGAAATAAAATTTTTATTAGAATAAAATTTTGTGGATGACTAATGCCCATCTCTCCTAGAAACAAACCAGTCAATAATGCAAGTAAAAATTAATTTTCATATAGTCTGAACACTACAGCCGTGCTTAAACTTTAGAGGGCCGGGGTTTTGAAAAATTTACAAATCGCATTATTGCATAGAAATGTGGTCTAAGATCCCTAAGTTAGAGCCAAACTAAGTTGAGATGTTGACGAGTCAGACTCCTTACGCGTATCCCGGTCGCAGTCTCTAGTTTTATTGTATTTGTTTACAATTCTATGTGAGACTTGTCTAGACTAGATAGTTAATATAAAAGATATAGCACTTGTTTCAGTATTTCCGTAAAATACAGCTGAAAACGTCGATAACTTCAGTTTATTGAAGCGTTAGGATCTAATATTGTGGCTTCCTTCATATTTTGATATATAAAATCATATTTCAAAGTTTGAGGAAAATCTATCATCCGAATCTGAGATACTCTCCTTGTTAGTCTAAAATCTATCATTGAACCTAAATATTTACAGTACTCAAGCCTGCTTAATTTGGTTCCTTGTATTTGTACATTTATATCATTAGGGACACTATCACAGGATTTACCGAAAGTCACGTATACAGTTTTTGTTATATTTAGAGATAATTTCTTAAGCGCTAGCCAAACATTTTTATCTTGAGTGTTCAATTTAGTTTCAACTTTCTCCCAAGTATTGTTCGTAGAAACAATAGCGGTATCGTCTGCATATGACATAATGCTGTCTGTGTTGTTAGTCTGTATATCATTGATATAAATTAGGAATAAAAGTGGTCCAAGTATAGTTCCTTGGGGTGCACCCGTAACTATTGTTTCATAACAGCATACCGCTTTGCCTATTCTTACTTTTTGCTTTTCATTTGACAAATAGTTAAAAGCTTGTGTACTTTACCTCTTATTCCATAGTTATATAATTTATCAAGTAGGATAGAATGGTCGACAGTATCAAATGTTTTTGCTAGGTATACGAATGCAACGGCTATTGGCTTACTTTTATCTAATTTATTATAGATTTTATTCGTTAAATAGCTAAGGGCATCCTTGGAACTTTTGTTTTCCATAAATCCCTATTAATTACTAGCTAAAAATTTGTTACTGTCGCAGAATGATTCTATACGAACACAAATAATTTTTTCACATATTTTTGCTACGTTAGAAATTAGCGAAATGGATCTATAGTCAGATATTTCTATTTTGCTACCAGATTTTAATATAGGAATGACCTCAGCTGATTTTAGATTATCAGGCCATATGGATTTTTCAATACAGAGATTAAATATGTATATTAATGCATTAACTATTGAGTATGACATTATCTTTAATGCTTTCGTAGTGATGTTGTCAATTCCGCCATTTTTTAGTTTCATGTTAGCAATAATTTTAAGTATTTCAGTATTATTAGTTGGTTTAATGAAAATTGAGTTCCTGTTCATTCGGGGTAAGCGTATTTGTTTTTCTTGAGGTTTAACTATTCTGTCACTTAGTTCTGTCTCAATTCTACAAAAAAACGAGTTGGGTCTTCTATTGTGTAATTATTGTAGTTATTGTTGTTTAGTACTATCTTGTTTATTACATCATTCTTTTTTCAAATGAACAAAAGAATGATGTAAACTCCCATCTTATTTTTTATGTATTTCCACAGTTGTTTAGTATTATTAGTATTATTCTTGATTAAGTCTTTCTCATATTTTATTTTTGACTCATTAATAACTTTATCTAATCTTTTTGTATGGTACTTATATTCTAATTTAATTAAGTTATTATTTGGTTTCTTACGCATTTTAATATATAGTTTTCTTTCTTTTCACATGAGATCATAGTTGCTTTTGTTATTCAATCCTTCCTTAAATATTTATTTTTATTTTTTGTATTAGACATGGTTTTGGACTTATCAAGGCAGTTTTTAATTTCAGTTATTAATAGTGAATTAGTTTTATTGGAGTCCTTAATTGCCTCTGTGACACCCCAGTTTTTGGCCGAAGCAATACTTTGTAGTTTAGTGCAGTTATAAAGATAATATCGTTTCACTTTTTTTGGAGCTGGAGGTCTACTCACTTTTATGAATATTAGATAGTGATCCGTAAAAGGTATCGTGAGTTTGAATGTTGTAAAATCTACAGAATTACCTTTTATATAAATGTTGTCTATGCACGGCCCACTACCGTCACTATCATTTGGTCTGGTTGTATGTATAAATCCCGGGTAGAAACCTTTTTCAAGCATGTTGTTTAATAATTCATGACTATATACATCATCTTTCATAATATTAATATTAAATTGATATATGCTTTAATATTGGAAATAAATTCAAGAGAGGGAAGGTCGTAGCATCGATACAGTTCCGATAACTCTAGACTACTATTGTTGCTTAAAGTTATTCTGGTGTTCAGTATTTTTAATCTGCCTACTTCAATTATATCCGTAGTTTCTGTTACACAATTTTTTATATATACTGCTATTGTGATACAATTTATATCCCTGGATTGACTCATGATAATTATTAAATTCGAATACAAAAAAGTTTCATTATCTTTTCAGTAAAATATATATTATCTGGTGCTTCATTAAAAAATTTAGAAATATTTTCGTTTGTGAAAACTTCAAATTTTTTGGCTGATATCCAACTTGTTGCTTTTTCAAGAAAGTTTTCAATCTATGATACGTACTGATATCAATATTATTATATGTACTAATAGTGGCTCTCAGCATTGAGTACGTAGACTATAAAGTGGGTGGTGAATATATCTTCGCTAACACACTAGGAGAGGTCACGGACTCCGGATCACGGGTTTTGCTCAAACTTTGAGGTATGTTTTTAGATACTAAAATATGAAGAATGCTAGAATATTAGACCCTAACACCTTAACAAACTTGAGTTATCGACAGATTTAACTGTATTTGAAAGAAATAGTGAAAAATGCTCTGTTTTATTTGTTTATTGGTTAAGCTAGAAAATCCTTATCTATATCAAGGGGTAAACTTAAGCGGGATATTCAAATATTGTAATTTAAAAAATATATAGAAATCATATTTAACTTTACTATAATATTTTAAAAATTCATAAAATTTGGGAAAAGCGGCGGGTTTATCACACGAGCTATAAAATAGTATAATATATTATTTCAACTTCGTGCATCATAATGTATATTTCTGCATAAGGATTATATTTTCTAATAATAGCATTTAATTTGTGCAACCATCCTTAATACGACAAACGTTACCTTCGTCATTAACAATGATATATAGCTGCCCATATTTTCTATTTACATTACTGTTTGGGTGTAACGCAAACGAATGGTGTTAAATTTGTCCACAAATACAGAATTACCATTACTTAATTGTTAAAAATACTGCGTGTTCAATCTAATAAAACAAAATAAACAATTGTGAAAGTTCAACAATTGTTTTTCGTCGACTTTTTAAATAATTACTACAAAATGCTCATACTAAAACTATTATATAAATAATACTTTTCAAATAACATTCTTCAGATTCACTATTACAATGATGCTCCGAGTTTTCAAAGCTTTGCCGTAATTTTCCATTTTCCCGACAATTTCGATTTCTTAATTTACCGTATCGTTTACAATTTTTTTAAAATGCTACTTTCGTTACTCATGTTGATCGAGATTTTGCAAATCTTCTTTTACAGCAATAATAGGTTAGTTATCTGTAATGATCGTATTGTTGAAGAATAAATACTAAAATAATTGATTTCTGAAGCTCAATTAAATTTTACCTTCGTACATCTGAGAATTATAGCGTAACTTTTAAAGGCCCTGGTTCAATTCTAAAACAAAAATATTGTCATGGCATTGTTTCAGGAAGCTTATACAGGACCAGAACCGCCCCGCGTCACGCACCTGTTAAAAAATCCAATCAATTGGAGAAACTATGCTTCATTATTCTTGCTTTTTAAACGAATAAAAAATCTCAGAGGCAGGTAAACGCAAGTCAATTCGATCATTGTAACTTAAGTAATGTAAAATTATTCCTTAATTCTCAATGCTATCCGTATGGAAATTTAAATTTAGATATAAATCGTAACCAGTATGCTTTACTGTATCATATGTATGCAAATTTTCAGAGTGCGTACTATGAAAAAAATCCTGAACCTCTCTTGAATAAACTAGATTTTATGAAATACTTACCTCCAATAGTAATCGATTGTTCAAAACAAAACAAATCTTTGAAAAACGCTCCCGTGGACGCTCGTTTAGAATTTGAATCGAGAAATAATTTTCAAGCTGGAACCTCCGCATATTGTCTCATTCTGCACGACCGAATCGTTCAGTATAGTCCCATTAGTGGTGACGTGAAGAAACTTGTATAAAATCGTAAGATGAAGTACATCGTTGATATGTAGGGCTTTAAACAGTCTGGTAATGATTATGTTTTGAAAGAGTTAGCTATAGTTTCAATGGAGAAAGACGACGTTCCTCTAGTCTTTTTATTCGAAGCACCTTTTCCTTGGAACCGGCTCACCGATAAGTATAAAGGAGAAAATAATAGGTTAAAGCAGTTCTATCACGGTCCTTTTTGGAAATCAGGTGACCGTCCGTACACCGACATCGGAGATGTTCTTCGAGAATGTTTGCATGATGCTACTTAAGTACTCGTTATGGGCTCCATAAAGAAAAAATGGCTCGAGCGTTTCAGATTTAACGTTCGCAATGTAACGGAAATGGGATTTCCTCCGCTGGACAAGATCAAACTTGTAACAGTTTGCCCGAATCATGAGGGTGCCTACAAAACCAGCTGTGCACTTCATAACGTTAAATTTCTGAAAAAATTCTACGAAAATTTCGCGGAAGAGACGTCTATAATCTGGGAGTAGATGCTTCATTCTTATACAGGTGTATATATATATTCAGCGGCAGACGGCGCCGCCTCGCGGCTCGGTAACAAAACTCAACGGCTTATTATTCAAATGCTTCGGCGGCGCCACAAGTTGCTTAAACTATATACATAGTTTGTAGTTTTGTACTGTATAACATTATTACTTGATAAAACAAAACAATGAGGAGAATTTAATTTTTTTGTCAGTTTTTAACAACGTAATTATGGA
>JAWWEQ010041263.1:0-18233 GCA_035583055.1 Torymus tubicola | reverse complement strand
TATACACACGATTGTTGTCGCGCGTAAAGCTCGCGCGTGCGCGGTAATTAGAGAAGAACGCGATTATACGCGCGGCCCAATTTACGATTGCGCGGCCGCGAAATGAACTTTGCGCAACGATGTGGGAAGCGATTTGTGGGCAATGGGTTGAGAAATAGATCTGTACGTGTGTCTGTATATATATTATATATATTTATGGTATGTGTGTGTGTATGAGGCGCATATATGAGCGCGAGGATGAAGCTGTGAGAACCCGCAGAGGTGCGAGGGTTATTTTGAGGGAACGCGTGGAATGTTTCGTCATTAGCGAGGAGTACTGTGGATAAAACTATTTAAATGGTCGTATTTTTTGCGGTTCGAGGTAGACTTCTTGTATATTGTTTGAGTTTTTTGTATCGTAGAGAGCAATCATAAATAATTTTTTAATAATTGTTGAGTTTTTATGCTTTTTACAGTTACAGTATAAAATCTCTAAATGTCAATCCATATGATATATAATTATTTATAATATTAGATTTCAGAGGTATCTCAACACAATGCGTCATCTATACGGAAGTCAAAACATATTTAACGATTTTCTAAATACAATATATAGTAGTCGGCTATCAAATTTCACCCGCAACGACGCAACGTCTTAATATATATAAAAAAGCTCTCTTTCAAGAACCGATTGAAACTTATAAAATTCCACGCTAAAATCAACGCGCAGAATCGTCGAACGCTCTCGAACAGTGAAAAAAGAGAATTAGAAAAAACAGAGGCAAAGCAACGGGGCAGGCGACTCTTTAACGGCGTGTCATATGGCGCGCGTTAATGAGCATATAGGGACGACGACGTCGCGAAACCTGGCGCCACACTCGGTTACGCACGAGGAGAGAGAACGAGCTAGAATGGCCAAAACAATTCGCTCGCGCTCCCTTTATTTATTCTGTATACGAGATGCTAGATTCGGTTGGACTGAGACTGTAACACACTTGGTGTTGTATATACGTCACTGTTAGCCGACATTTCGTGGATGGAATTGACGGTATCGTGCCAATTCTATAGTTGGCACTTTTTAGAAGAAATGTGGGAAGAAAGGTCGTGGTTCTGGATTTGAGGTTATTTATGGGCGTTGGAAGGGAAGAATAGATTTTTTTGTAAGTTGTGTATTATATACGATTATTTGAAGTGCAAATGATGAAGTTTGAAGTTTATAATAAGCTGTTGAGAAGGAGAAAAGTTTTCTTTTATGGGACCTTCAATATACCTTATAGTAAACTTTTTGCTATAGAGACTCTTAAGAAGTTAAAGAGGAAAGTTATAAAAATGTCAATTCAATATTAGCGTCTTATGTTAGAGTTATCCATTGTCTGAGTACCCCTATAATATATCAGTTTGAGTATTGACTTCGATAATAAAGTTTACTTTTAATAAAATACCTTTTTTATTTCTATAGTCAGTGAAAAACTAAAAACTCGACGATAGATTTGAATTATAAAAATACTTTCTATTATATTTATACAAGTCTAAAATGAATTTTTATACTGGCAGCCATTTATAAAACAAAAGTAAAAAAAAGAAGTTTTTAATGTAAGCATATCACGTCACACTTCCAGAGAATTCTAAAATCGTCGCGCGTACAAATTGACAAACAAACAATATTATTCTACGCCGTCGTATCCTTACTCCCTTCCCTCCCTCCAGAAAAAGTCGAATGAAGTATATGGGAGCAAGAAAAGCAAAGAGTCGCGGGAGAAATATCGGTGCCGGGAGAAAGAAAAATACCGGGGAATTAATAGGAAGTAGAGAGAATGCGTGGTGGAAGACGAGAGAGAAAGAGAAGGGGGGAGAAGAGAGTGCAGTTGGCTCCCGTAAGGATTATATCCGCCTCATCCCGGATTTTCTCCGGCTATCTGTTTATCCACGATGCATCGCGGCTTTTTATGTTCTTAATATAAAACCCCGCGCATCGGAAAATCACCGCCTGATGATGGCTCTTTTATACGCCTAAATTTTTGTACGTTTACTCGCTCAGTTTATAAATAAAGAATTATAGAACGTTTTATTTCTCTGAATCGAACGATTTATGTAACGTAAATATAGATAATTAAAATTAAAAAAGAAAACTAAGGTTTTTCAGGTATATTTTAAAATTTTTAATAATAGCTTGCAGAAATTGTATATTATTATAATAATAGAGTAACACTTTTTATCGTATTGAAGTAAAACACGTAAGCACTATACAGCCAATGATCAGACGATCAATTATATGGAATAGTGTGCGGTCGAGAAAAAAGCTCGCAACATCGGAATGTTGATGGAATCTGTAATTCCTTCACGGTGTATGAGTTTTTTCACGTTAACTCTCTGTACACGATTTGATTGATGATAAATGTTAGCATTCAATCTTCCATTAAAATTATCGCACTATCATTTCGACTTAATTACGCACTTTTCATATTTCATTGTTTACTTCGAATTATGGTATGATTTATTACTTAAATTTAGCAAATTAGAACTATAAATTTCTCTTACAGATTTTTCGTGATTTCATTTGCGATTTCCAATTATAAAGTAATATTTCTTTTTCAAATTGTATAATTTTATTCAAATAATCTAAAAAATAAATTTTTTTTTTGTTTTTACGCATAATAAGAGCTGAAAAATAATCTAAAATTTCCCCATACCATACGCTCTAATACCTCATGTCCAACAACAACTCGTTAACTTCTTTTTTTTTGTCACGAATTTCCCAACAACCGTCAACGACGACTACGCAAAATAACTCCCGACTTTTCCCGCATCTAATCAAGCGCATCGAACCCTCTCATCTTCCCGTCTTCGAAAAATTTCGTCACACACACACGTACGTTTATACACCATCCGAAATCTTTAAATAAAACCATCAAGAATAAAGCCAGCTCACAGAAAGTCTCTCAGAAAAGAACTCGCGTGTTGTATATACGTTAACGCTCACGCGCGCGCGAAAAAGAAAGGAAAAAAGAATCGAGAGAGAGAGAGAGAGAGATAGAAATTCTGGAGTGTGTGTGTGCTCGCTTTTTCAGTATACTACTACTACTGCCGCGCGCTCTAAACGCGTAACTAGCGCCCGGTCTATTAGTAGCTCTACGCTGCCCACTTGTCCGAGATTGTTCTTTAACTAGAGGCACGCGCGCACGCCGCTGATGTAAAGAGAAGAAAGAGAGAGAGATAGAGGAACGGAGGGAGGAAGAAAAATCTCTTTTCTTAGCGCAGGCGTGGATTTTTTTTTTCTATAGCGCTCCGCGGGGTAAATATTTTCGTGCGTATGCGTGGAGTGAGCGTAGGTTGCGCGTTCGTGTTTTGGAGATGTTTATTGCGTATGAATGAAGCGTATAGACGATGATTTGTTTTAAATTAATCGTCGCGGTGAGTGGTTGAGATTGCATGATTTTGAAATTTGTATATTAGTGAAAATGATTGGAGCGATTTATTTGTATACTATCAGATTTAGGGGTAATTGCGATATTTGTGAAATTTAATTGGTATTTTTTGTTCTTTACGTGCGTTCTAATACACACTTGAAAAATATACCATAATTGAAACAATGAACTGAAAATATAATTTCATTTAAATGAAAAGATAAAATCAACATGTATTTGAATAGATATATGCGAAGGCGTATGGGATATATATATATATATTTAAAATGTTAATCTCTTAAGTGAAGATTCTAATTTTAATTATATCACTATACGTTTGTAATGTCAAAAGCTTAATCTGCTATTCAAATTTCAACATCGAGGCATTCCAGTCTAAATTTAATGCGCCATAAATTTCTTTATCTCTCGCGCTCGTTCCTTCTCTTATATATTTTCTTTCGCTTCCTGAGAGCGGAAACATTGTTTTTATTTTATTGAATTGTATAGTATTATTTTTTTCGTCAGGCTAACTGTACTTCTCTTTTTATCCGCTGTATTATCAATATCTATAATATAAAATTTGCACGCGTCACTGTAACTGTATCTCTGCATCTTATACCGTTTATAATGCCTATTTTATATGTACGTAAGAGAAATATTTTTTATATTACAGGATATTTTTACGACATTGTTGACAGTTCTATCCAAAAATGGAAATTCTACTCTTAAAAAATGGAGATCCTACATTGTAAAAAGAAAATTTTATTTTTAACGAATGGGGAGACTACATTTCAAAATGGGAATTCCACCTTTAAGAATACAAATTCTACATATCAAAACGGAAATTCTGATATTTTTTAAAATAAGACGAACTTGCTTAATTTCGTCACCTATAATTTTCACTAACAACAAGAAAGTATAACCTCTCAACTACTTTTCACCTTAACCTCAACCCCTACTTCATTCCCATTACACCATCAACCCATCCACTTCACCTTTCGTCTCAAAATCCTTCCTAACCTCGCTCCTCCAACCTCACCGTCCATTCCATCCACTCTACGAAGTTCATATACCTACAACAACAACTACTACTACTCTGCACTTGCAACCACCGCCGCAGCACTCGACGAAAAACCAGCACATATATACATACATACATACATACGCTGTCTACCTAGAGAGAAAACCGCGCAAAGAGCGTCAACAGGCTACATAATATATATATATATATATATATATATATATATATATATATATATATACCTATACTACAGCGTGCGCGTTTTTATTTTATTGCTCCATAATTCCCCCTCGTGTGTCCCGTACGCGCGCGCGCGACTCGCTTGGCTTTTCCGCGCGCGCACGAGCGAGCGGTGAACGACCGGCTGCTGAGATGCCAGAGAGAGAGAGAGAGTCGGCATTCCGCGCGACCAAGATGCGTAGTCGTATACCGCCGCCGCCGCCGACGGCCGAGTTTTCCCCGAGGTAGTAGACTCTTTCCGCGACGACGAGTGGAGAGAGAAGAGTAATGTGGGGGTTGAGTTACGTGCGAGTGACGTTGTGGTTATGGGAGGTGGGGTTGGATATTAAGTTTGACGAAGAGGTTTGGTGATTTTGCTATGTATATGAAAAAGGTCGATGAGGTTCGGAGGTGAGACGAGCTGTTTGTCTTATAGTGCTTGTGGTTACAATGACATATGATTATTGATAATAAATGAAAAAACACTAAGTGTTGTACATATATGCATGCAGGAACTTTCCAAATTTCCATTTCAACAGGAAAATTATTCAAATACTCGGGTCAGTCCAAGTTTTCACAAAGAACAACTATTTATTAATTATTTATGTATACATCAACTATCAATCAACCAGCTTTTAATCTACACGTAAATAATATGCTTGTTGTGTATAAGCATATAGAAAGTTTAGTAGAAACGATACGAGCATATATATTGTAAAATATTTGAAAAATTTGTGCTATTCGAAATCGCGTATATATATATATACATACACACATACATAGCGTCGACGAGAGAAGCCTTTCAATATATCGAGTTTCATCAAAATCTCATTAATTGAATGTTATGCTGTCTAGTGTCAATGCCAGTCAAGGAGTTAAAATCTGTCCTACATCGCGGCAGGCAGGCAAGCAGCAGGCAGAGAGACTTTCAATCTTAGAATCATTATTTTACATTCGGTCAGTCAGCGTGTTCTTGTGCGACTGCGATGATGTAAGATGATGTGTCGGTGTATATATATAAACATAACGATTATGTAACGTAAATCTATTAAATTTTTTGTTAAATATATTCTAAAACAGATACCTTACAAAATTCCACAAAACATCAACTGAAACAAGTAGAACGAGTGCAGTATGGTAAGACGTTAACCACGTTCAAACCTACCCAGACTGTCCATCACATCGTCTTCGTCACCCCCATTATATTACCAGTATATAACCGTTCCGCATAAAATCATCTCTCTATCGGCTTTCTTAAACGACGCGGCCAGCAGCAGCTCGTCGTCGTCGCTTCTTGTCGCGCGGGTGTACCGTTTCCCCTTAAGGGTCCGCACGTGGACGGTATATACCGTAATTCCGTAACGATGCTGCCACCCTGTGACATTCACTCCTGTCGGTGTATAATAGTGGCGCACTTTTCAATAACGCGGTTGGCAGGTTATAATGAAGATGATAGCTGAAGGATTCTCTCTGAGCCAAAAGTCGGTGGTTTGATAGTTATAGGGTATAAGACTGGAATTATTAAAAATAGGATGATATTGTTGATAAACGCGTCAAGTTTCATCAAATGTTAATAGGTAGAATATTTCTACAACTTTTTAACATTTTCTTTAAAGTTTAATTTAAATATCTGACAAATAGTTATTATATTGTAATAAACAATTTAAAATGTATAAAAAGTATTGCAAACATTATAAATATTTGTAAAAATATTTTAACTATTAATATTTTTTTAATAATTTTAGTTTTATGCTTTAACTGTATAGTCCCAGGACTTTGACTCAAAGATTTTTTCTATCAGTAATGAGTGTCAAAGCGGCGATGATGTTTTTTTTGCGGTTGAGATTTCGAATCGATAATACTAATATTTGATAATTCCGGTTAAATATCTTTTTTTCATTTTTTAATAAGAATGAGCCACGTTATTTATATGTTTAAAAATGCAATTTTTAATTTAGAATATACATGCAAAAACCTCTGATTAACCAACACGATCAATCATTAACCTTATGTATATATTAACAAAAAAACATGAACAATAACGTAAATTTCATTAATTTATCAAAGAATCTTTGACTGAACTCATTTGATTTAAATAATTCGCACATTAGCCAAGATAATAACAGGTTTTCGGGGTAATCTCGAGCGCGTGGTATCCAAAAAAAAAAATGTATTAGTTCCCGGTCTGACGATCACAAAAGAGCGTTCGGATTATTGTCTGAATTAATGAGCGATATTAAACTCATGAGAAAGTTAATGTCTCTCACGAATCAGAACGTAACCGTGTATGTAAGTATAATATACACGTGTGCATCTACGGAATGTTTAGTTATTTGCTACCGTGTTTTTGTTTTTTTGTTCTTTCGCATCATCATAAAAACTCGATTTCGTTTTATTGTTATTATATATGTATGATTTGTAGAGCGGCAATTAAAAAGAATAAAAAATTTTTAGATACAATTAAACACAGTTTTTCTACGTTTACGAATACTCGTTTAAATTATTCATTCCTTCTTTGCTAACTTACGTGAAGGCGGGTTAATGAGGTGATAATGTCCATAAAACTTACCTGTAACAGAGAGAAAACAGTATAATTAGATAAACATGTTAAATAAGGTAAACAATGAAGAATAGAATAATAATATTGTAAATGTATATGTTCAATATAATATAACCCCATAGTTAGTTTCAAAATTTTTCGTAGACCAATATACAAAAAAAAAATTTGCTACTTTTCGAGCCTCTCTCTAAAAAACCTTTCATTTCTCTGAATTCCGCACACACCATATATGCGTGACAGCTCGCATTAACCAAAAATCGCCGTTCATGTTTAAATTCCAACCCATCGTTCATCCATATATCCCTCGAAAATCCATTAATCCGCATTAAAATCCGCATATATACATACCATCGCACCTCTACTTCTCACAACCCGTTATATATATATATATATCCATTCTCTCAATACTCACGCGCACGCGTCCTCGAAAATTCTGCAGGAGCAGGCACAAAGAGGCGCAAAAACTTTCACCCGGAGGCGAAAAAGAAGGCCGCGCCGAAAAGACCGGCGTCGAAAAAAAAAGTCATAGTCTCGAAAGAGAGAGAGAGAGAGAGGAGAATACGCGCATATAACAGCAGTGGTCGATCGGTGCGTGGTAGTATATAGGAACGGCGCGGCGTCTGGGCAATAAAGCGCCTCGTTATATTCGCAGGGCCACTTTAAGTCGTCGCCAGACGGCCGAGAGAAAGAGAGAGAGAGTCAATAAGCTGCTGCTGCACAGCGAGACGATACGTATTATATACGGAGCTCCTGCTGTTGCTGCTGCTGCTGCGTTTGGCAGCTTAGGGTATACGTGTATGTATATATATATAGAGGGAAAGAGAGAGTGAAGCTCGGGCGCACTTTGTTTTTAAGTGATTGGTTTCGTTGAGGGGGAGGCCTGACGAGAGAGAGAGAACGAGAGGAGAGGATATAGTGTTGGACTGGAGAAGCGGCCGATTGATCTTCGCTCTCTGAGAAGAGAGCAGTGCATTGAGAGATGCGACGACGTGGTTTTTTCGGATATATATAAGGGTATAGGCATGTTGGGGTGTATTATGTACTTGAACTTTTTTTTAGATATTCTGTATAGGAGAGAAAAAAATAATTTTTGTAAGTGCAGGGTGTTTTTGGGTTGGAGTATAATTAGTCGAGTGAATTTATTAATGATATTTAGAGGTTTTTTGTGGAAACAATTTTATTAATACATCGAAAAAAAAGCATTCGATAAAATTAACTAAACAGCATAGTAACGTGAATTCTTGTCATGATTACTCTGTTTTCTGTTAAATGATACTATAATACACTAAAAATAACTAAAAGATTTTAGTTTTCAATACTATATGTAATATTAATTGACTTATAGTTGGAATAATAAGATTTTCTGGTAATTTTTACTAGAATCGGTTGGTAGTAACTTCTAATACATATGTCTATAGTTTAAAATATGGAATTATTTACTATTTTTTATAGTCAGTGTAACTAGAATTTCGACTTGTAAGGGTTACTAAATTTTAAGCTTATGCCAATATTGCACCACAAATTCTGGTACTTTTCTAGTAACGGTTACTAGAATTTTCACTGAGTGCACAGATTTGAGAACGAAAGATTTATTATGTCGATATAGCGTATTAACTAATTTACTATATTGCTCGGCTATATTAGAATGAGGCAATAGATGCAATTTACTACAGCTGCGAATTTTAATTTAGAAATTTCCTAAACGGGTTCATTGGATAAATCAAAAGGGCTATTTCTATTTAACGTTTTAATTAAAATTAGGATTCGTATATATAGCAGTGAGCATCGGGGGGTTTTGTTATACTGAGATGCTGCGTGCCATCCAAAAAGTCCAAAAATAACTTTCAATCTGCTCCATTGAACCAACGCACAAATTTTAATTACGTCAAAGTGAACATTGGTTATTCACCGGTTTATTTTTAGTAGCTGCGTTATTTATATCAGGATGAACTATAGTATGTGTTGTAAGCCTTTTCTACACGTGTTTTTCACTTGTACGATTCGATCAAAATCTGTATATCGTAAAAGATGAAACAGATTTGGAATGTTATTGGATAATAAAAAGAAAATTATGTATATACGATAATTTCTTTTTTGAGACCCAACAGATTGTAAATAATGAGTACAGTAACAAACTAGGACGCCATTGCCATGTTTAGTAGAAACTACAGCAGATGTTATATGGAGAACACAATAATAATAATAACCGAGCAGCGATGAGAATTTTAAACACTTGTTTATATCCGCTAATTGAATGAGCGCAAGAGTGAAAGACACGAAATTTCACTGTTTTTTTTTCATCTTCGCGAATACGTAAAACCTTTTTGTTTTTTTTTCTCTCAGAAAATGATAACCATATCTTCAATTTCGTTCCACGTGAAGCAACATACTCATCAATTATGATAATTCAAAACTACATTCTCGCAGCGCTTCTATAAATATAAACTACAAAAAAGGGAAAAATAATAAAAATCCCGGCAAAATTTTCCACTTCTCGTCTCGTTTTGCGCGCGCGATGTCGTCGACCTAAAACACGCGCGCGCGCGCACGCGACGGCTTGGAATTTCGAAAAAAAACGAAGTGGAACGCGCATCGACAGGATTTCAAAGTCGTAAAAACATTGACTTTCTTTAATTAAGCGACGTATACGCTGCTGCTGCTCTCGCGCGACTGCGTATACACTCCAATAGCAAGTATATACACGTACATATATATATAT
This sequence comes from Torymus tubicola, assembly GCA_035583055.1. Taxonomy (NCBI): domain Eukaryota; kingdom Metazoa; phylum Arthropoda; class Insecta; order Hymenoptera; family Torymidae; genus Torymus; species Torymus tubicola. Next base: position 8,331 of record JAWWEQ010041263.1, on the reverse strand, counting down.
ATGTACGCTCTCTCGTACAAGTGGAACGAACGTCGGGATCGAGAGAGAGACAATGCGACACATTGTATACATTTATGCACTCTCTTCTTTCCACTCGTTTTTTCTCTTCCTTCTCTCCAATGGGGGGAAGTCGGAAATTGAGACATTAAGATCGACGCGGTCCTCAACCGAAGAACGACTTTTTTTCCCTAAGTATGTGTGTATATATATATATATAAACTAGCATATGTACGCGCCTGACGTCACCTATGGAAATTATCATATTCTCACGATTGCCGGGTTACACGCATACACACATACGCGTATACGTTGGTTAAGAAGCGTCAAGTGGAAAGAGCAACGACCAGACGTACATACGCGGTATATATATGTGTACGATGGCATATGTACGGTGCATCATGCGTGTATATATATATGTACGTCGTGAGTGTGAAAAATAATGTTAATGCGTCGAATTGCATAATGACCACACGACAGTTGTGTGCGCAAGCGCGCGTCGCGTGTATTTATAATTGAAATTTATGAATCTTTGAATGGTTTACAACCGGATTTCAGGAGTGTTGGCTTTCATTGAGAAATTTCGGGTTAAATAGCGCTGATTCCTTTCCTTGACTGCAATGAGAGAGGTAATTTTTTCCATTTGGCTAATGTTAAATGTAGCTTTAGGAAATTGAATGAAGAATTTGATTGGAAGAATGGAGTATACTATTATATATATATATGTGTGTGTGTGTGTAAATATTTTGGTAGCCAATATTTCATTCTAATGTATACATATGTTGATTGGGCTATAACTTACAATAATAAGTATATTAAAAAAATACGAATACTTCTTATTCACATTCTTTAATTAAATCTTCTTATAAGTTTTCTGGTTTGAAATGGAATTAATTTCAGAAAAATTATAATACATTCGTAGATACACTGCTCTCTGCCTACTTGAAATCATCCATTTTTTGTTTCAATTATGAAATGCCTCGTACTCTCATTTACCACATAGTTTCTAGCTCTCTTTTACTAAAGAGACTGTAAGAAAATTGGAAAGCAACGGTAAAAGCAATCGTTTCCCATCGATGCGAAAAAACAGATCATTTCCACCAGATTTAAACGTTAAATTTTTACAAAAACAAAAAGACATAAAAGGCGCACTCGTATACACAAAACTGTTGTCGAAATTCAGTTAAAAGTTTTAATTTGTGTTGTGTTGCCTGACCGCGTGCAACAACAGTAATTCTTCTTCATTATCTCACTTCGCGAAGTATAGTATTATTTAACGCAGTTTTGTAAGAATTTAACATTATTGCATACTTTAAAACTATATACCAACGGTATAACTATAAGATAATTTATTCCTAACATATACACAAAACACAAGCATACTTCTCGCTCACTTCAAATTCTCCCCAGAGAACCACCGCGCGTCGTGTTGGCCATTCCGCGAATGTCCTTTCGTTCCAAATACCACAGACTCCCGGAATATAGACCACCTAAGATTCCCCTCTCCTCTCGTATACCAATCTTATACCCTATCTCACTCACTCACTCGACGAAAATTCACTTCATTGACCAAAGTCAGTCGGCGCGTGGCACGCGGACGCGCGCGTCTTCAAATATAGACCGTATACCCAGACACGTTATATACGCCGGAGAAAATAGCGCACAAACTTCTCTCTCCCTACCGCGGTTCCCCAGATCCCTCGGTACTTTTCATTCTAGGGCACCGCTTGGCGAGGAATCAAGTCTCTCGCGCGGAGATGCCGTGCCGTATAGGCAGCCAGAGTAAAGGCGTTGGGAAATTAATGGGAGGCTTTTTTTGAGAAAAAAGGGAAGGAGGTAGGTGTGATGCTGGGATTGCGTGTGGGTCAGAGGTTGAGATATGATGGTGGTATTGAACAAGTGTAGTTGTTTGGATGTCGCATGATGGTGAAAAAAAGATATCGAATAATGTTGGAATAGGAGAGTAGGGTTAGTTAAATGGTGTAAGCGGTTCTGAGATGAGACTTAACAAATTTTTATTGGTGAAAATTGGTTGATGATTTTAAAAGCATAAGGTTTAAAATAAAAAAATGTTCGTAATTATGATATAAAATAAAGTTATTTGTAGTGAGTTCACTTAAAAGATGGTCCACGATCATTTTAGATTTTATATGCTATTAATGTCACTCTTAACGGTTGTTATGTCCGCATAAAATGTTAACGTTTCGATAAAAGTAATTTATTTTTTAGGGTAAAAGATTAATTATTTTGGAATACTATATAAATATATTATCAGATTTAGCACTTTAGTTTGATCTTTTTTTTGTTTGAAACAACAACTGTATAGGATCAAAGTTTAAAGAATCTTGTTCATTAGTAAACTCTAGCTAATCAACGTCATAAAGTTTTACGACACGTTGTGTCGTGTTGAGCGATTATGCTGATGATGTCTTATAGATAACAAGTCTTGGCTACTTTACAGAATGAAGTTAAATCTAGACGCATCCATGTACAAATTGAACTTCCGGCGCCTCGAGAATATAAATTCTGTTTTTGTGATATACAGACAAATTTCCAACGATTAAAATTAATAATTTATAATCGCTTTTATAAATCATTCATTATAATAGATCGCAAGAAATGCACTAATTTTGAGTTTGTTAAATAATTTTAAATAAAACATTCGATACTAGATATTCAATAAAATTTCAACTCACGTATATTCAGTATTATTCAATAAAACGATAGTTAAACTGAACGTAAATTTTTTTTTCCTCGCGTTAACAGTTATCTTTTATTTCACAAAATATGTATACGCGAAGAGAAAAGATATATAGAAACTCAAAATATATCAGTGTAACTGGAAACGTTTTGAATGAGGTATGCATATAAGCTCTATCATCATTAAACATTCTGAAGTTCTTCTCACGGTCTGATAATCAAAAATTCTCCATAGGTGTGGCAGTATTCTATTACATGCAACAGCATAGACATTCGACGAGGAAACATCTTCTGTTGTTGTATACAGAGTATACCTGACTAGATGCACGAAATTATTAAAAAAAAAAAATTAAGCTTAAACAATAAGCTGTAGATCTATAATAGCAATTTCAAAGCATTGTTGACAACCAACAAGATCGTAACGTATCAATTGTAAACCGCAATCAAATTGCCTATTCATGTTCACACACAGGCTATTATCAATATAATCAATTGACGTGTTTGTTTATTTTTTTTTTTTTTTTTACCTTTATACACTTTATAAAGACGTAGTCTCGTGTGCAGTGTCAAAACATTGTTTGCTGAGATATAAGACGCGTATAGCGTTATGAGAATTCCCATAGCAGAGAGTTGTCATCATTTTTCGTGTTACATAACTTCACGAGCTAAAAATTATAAATATTCAGATATCAAGAAACTATTTTTCAACCGCATTCGGTTCAACAGCCTCAGATTCAGGATTTGAGTATTAAAATTTAGTTATATATATTCTCTTTCAAAAAATTAACATATCAAAAACAACGACGGGAAACATTAGCATGCAAACTCACGCGTGTACCGTTAAAAGATGATGCCTTAACACAGAATGAATCTACAATTAGGAAATATGAGGTTTGTATATATATTATATATATAACAATCTCATTAACATTGACTGAACTGTGTTCAGTCTCATTGTCAGTAACGCGTGCACAAAGAAAAAGAGCTACTACTACACTACTCCGATCCTATTATCTCTTCAATGGGTATCAAGTTACAACCTCGTGATTCATCAATCTCAATGAACAGTTCAGGATAATTAATGTGTGTATGATCTTTCGTTGAAAGGGTATATCGAATTCGACTGCTGATTTTAACGTTTAATTGTTTTCATCCCTTTCAACCACACAAAATCGCGTATATCAATCATTAACTTTCATCATATACAATGAATATTAAATTTCAATAATATATAACTGCTGCACTAATTCAATATAAAAATCACATAATATAACCATCTCTCTCAACTCTAATCCAAAATCGAACTGAACCTCTCGCCCTCTTATACCTACAACCGAATCGTCGCGAGATCGAGGAACCATCGCTTGGGATAAAGCAGCAAGAGCGAGCCGCAAGCGAGTCGACACACCGGAATGCGATTATATACGTGCGCGCGCGCGTGCGCCGGAGAGAAGAATGCGGGCGCGGAGGAAGAGAGAGAGAGAGAGAGAGAACAGAGACGACGAAGAACGGACGCTGGCTAAATTTGCACGGAGAGACGCGCGCGCGTGCGCATGACACACGCGCGTGTGGCGCGGTGAAATTGAACTGCTGCTATCTCCTGTCTCCCTTCTTCCAGTCACGGCGGTTTGCGTTCGTGCTCGATCTATTATATGCGTAAAGAATATATTCCTTAGGTGTATTATAGAGAAAATGTGTATATATATATAGTAAACACGCTGTGTGTATGTGTGTACGTAATGGTTTAGATAATCTTTTGGAAATCATTATACGCGGGTGGTCGCAAATGGCGCGGCTTTCTTTAATGGATCGAAATCTGAAGTGATTTTGGTGCTGCTGCTGCTGCAGTTTACGTTGGAAAGTGTATACGACGAGAGGCTATGGATTTTACAGGGGAAATAAAGTGTAAAATTGCAGCCGTTTCACTTTTTTTATTATATATACACTTGTCATTTCGAAACCACATTAAATATTAATATAATTTTATATAAAAAAATTTTTTATGAATCCGCGCACTTTCTAACGTTTATATATATATAAAGAGAAGCGAATGGAGGCGTTCGGTAACGTGCAAAACGGTGGGATAAAGGATTATTTCACGAAAAATATGTTTAAGTGCTTATATTATTTTTTTACGATGGTATATATATATACGTATAAAACTATATATAGAAGCGCGTATATACGTAGAATTTTATTCAATATATAAAGAAATTGCAGCTCTAAATTATATTCGGTATATAAGTAATAGTAGAAATGTATATATTATAACGATAATTATCGTCTAGTATATAATATTGGTGAGTTGACGTGTTCGGCCTGATTCGTCAATAAATTTCATATGAGGTTCGTCCAATAAAAATGTAAGAAGTATATAAGAATGCATCAATCATCGCGTGCATATATAGTTTCTTTCGAAACTAGCCATTTTACTTTCATATATAATTGATTGCTATCTATTCTTTCTATTACCGCGCATATAGAAAATCATTAAAAAAACTTCGCATAACAACAATTCCTCAAAATTCAACAACAACAGCTAGTCTATATATATATCATTCGCACGCGCAGCCGCACCGCGCACATTATTTAATAAACCGCCACTCCAGCAGCTAAATAATAGTATAAATAAATCCTGTAATTACCCCATAATTAGCCAATTTAAATACCGCACGCGAGTACCTTTATTTCTAATACTATATACACACACAGCTCTCACACACCGCGAGTAATCTCTCTCTCTCTCTTTCGTTCCCTCGCGGCAGCAGCAGCAGCAGCATGAAACCTCGAGAAATTTGAACGTATGCCAGAATCGCGCGAGAAATGTTTGCATTACCGTTAAGTGAACCTCACCTTTTTTTGTTTCTTCTTCTTCTTTCTTATATATATGCTCTTTGCGTATATACCCCAATGAACGACGAAAAAAACAGCACGAACAACGCAAAGTCTGCGATTGCATTCCTTTTGCATATATATGCCATGTTCGACATGGTAAATACGAATGTCGACGAATAATCGTTGGGTAAACATACCTATATATTACTTTGTAACGCGAGAAAATGATCGATGCGTGGTGCTGTTTAAACGTGTCGCTTTAGAATAGATGATAGAGTTAGAGTATATGTATATGTATATGTAATCGATGGATTACAATAGAAATCGAACAATAGAGACTTTTTTTCCTAGGGCTTGATTAAGTGGAAATCGGAACGATATTTGCGTTTTCGATTGAATTAAAGTCCAAGTGTATGTGTAAGAGTATACGTATAAGTAGTTTGCAATGTGACGCATGCGGTTACACTGTACACACTCTGCGATATATACGGCGTCGTGTGTGCAGTGCAATTATTTCGTTTGTTTAGCGATAAGTGCAATGCACATTAACGACTGATTGCGTTGCTTTGATTACAACGTATACATATGCGTCTATATACGTATATATATTGTCTGATATCAATCTCCTCGGGGACATTAACGTATTGGATATTGTCATATTCCCTTGTGTATATACTATATACAAACTTTTTATCATTTATACATAATGTTGAGAGTTGTATATGTGTAATATTTTTTATTCAATTAAAATATTAAATCTCACATCAAAAGTTAAACTTTCTCTCTAGATCCACTCAACCAAACCCCTGCGCAACATCACGAGATGCTCCAGAGAAAATGAAATTCACTCTTTACACTATTCTTCACTTTCCCACTGCTAGCATAATCATCATTATCAGCAGGTGTAATGTACAACGACACGTGTACATCTATATATACATGTAGAAATCCACTAATGAAAACACTCTCCAACTCTCAACCTCGATCAATCGCGCAGTGGTAGAAACACATAGCAGATGTATCGCGTGCGTTGCGCGCGATTGGAATATATATATATACGTAGACACACTGGGAAATCCTTCCGGTCTATTTAAGACAACGACGACGACGACGACGACGACTATATACACTATATATGCGACGGCGATACAAGAGAGAATCTAGGCGGCTCAGAAACCGTAGGAAACTCCCTAATGGCATTATGTGTATATATACGTATAGGACAAGAGCAGTGGTGCGCATATGTGAGCAAAAAGCAACAAGAGATATATGTGCATATATAATGTATATATGTGAGCGTTTTCACCGCGATCGACCTGGAGCGTGAAAAGTGTGCTGGTTGGAACGATAATCGGTGGTTGGTATATATATGTGACGCGAAAGGGAGTCACCAGGTTGAAGATGATATGGGTTGGTTCGTTTCAAGGTTGACTGCGGTGGTGAAATGTAGTTTTCTTTTAATGCGGCTGTATACTATACTACTATTTAGGTAATTATTAAATATAAATGAACAATATTTATCATTGACGCAAAATGAATTGGTAGTATAGTTTCTTTTTTTAAATTCAATTGTTGTGACGGAGTCACTATATACTACTACTATATCGTGTAGTTGTAAAAATATATAGTTACGGTTTCTATTTTTTTGAATAATATATGCATATTTTAAAATTTACTATGAAATATGATTTTAACGATTTTGTTCTATATATTATGGAAATAGTAACTACATTTTCACCTAAATGTTTAAAAAAATCAAAATAATTTTCTATTTCAGATAAAACTCCCAGTGTACGCTCATATATTTCCGTTAATATTTACAAAAATAACCAAAACCCCATACTTTACTCAATTTTTCAAACCGCACGCAATTAACTTTTCCAGTTATATATACTAGCTCCCACATATAACAAGAAAAATACCCACATATATACATACACTCATTAATTTTTCCCACAGCCAATGGTATAACTCATTTCGTTATCATAATTAACGTGTCCGCATGACAAATGCATTCTCGAACGCTATTTAGAGTGTAACGAAAAGAGATTTGCTAAAAGTAACCTATATGCGCATACTCTCGGGGTGCCGCGCACCGCTACTGCTATATGTATGCAGTCCACACGCGTTCGCGTATATCTATACGAAGCACGTAACAATAGATCGTGCACACTTATACACACGGTCCAGCTGTAGTAAACGTCAGTCAACCGCGTGCGCGCGAGAAGGAGGTAATGTACGTATACGAAAATCGCAAAATTTAATTGCCGCTCATCATCGGCTAAAAATATATATTACACACGGCATGTATATATATATATATATTTCGGTAAAATTGTGCGCGAATGATGCAGCTGTGCAAAAATGCGAGTAGGTTTGGAATGCGCCCGTAATATACCGAAAATTTATAGTAGCTGTCCGTACGTGTATAACGTATGTATACGAAAAATAATAGCGCGTAAGGACCACCGCGCATCAACAACAATATGTTTTTCAAACGCGCGCGCGCGTATTTTTAATGCACCACGTCGCTAGCTGTAGTATAAATCTAAATGCGCTCGCGCGAGTGAAGGGGTTGGGTAAACACAATGATTTTTATGTTTTGTCTAAATTTGAGGTTCTCGGAAATTGCTTTTAATAGCTTTTATATATATAAAATAGGTTATTAGGAGAAATTTTCTCTACAAATATTTTTGCACTCCTTCGCCTCCCCTACGTTTATATACTCGCACTCATCGTCGAGATTTCCATTCGGACAAATTGCTATTTTTACACAGCGTGTCAAAAATAAGATATATA
>JAWWEQ010041252.1:0-18235 GCA_035583055.1 Torymus tubicola | reverse complement strand
TTTTTTTTTTATATATATATATATATATATATATATATATATATATATATATATCTACGTTACCATGCATTATAAGAGTTTTAATTATTTAGGCTAATGAGATCGCCGCGGCTAAATGACGTGCGCACGCACGCAGGCGTGCTCGTAATCAGACTGGCTGATGAGGATCAGCGACAGCGTACATGTGCTTTGTATCAATTTTAATGCTGGTAATGCATTTTCATATTGAATAATTGTGCAGCGATGTATATATGAATTATGAATCGACGTATATTTCAGCGTCTTATGATGCGGCTAATTGTGACAACCATCAGGCTTATACATTATATTCCGCGCTTAGAATTATATTAATCTCAGAAAAAGAATTTAACGTAAATAAAACTCTTACGTTCATAAATCTCTCACACCTCGCCCACCATCGACCTGGAAATTCGAAAATTCTTATACAGATCCGATCGCTTTTAAATCTCAATCCAATTAACTTCGTCCGTCGAAGGAAGAAAAGTTATCCACGGGAAGAGACCGATCCGCGTCCACGAATCGATTCCCTTCTCTCCTCCCTCGTTTCAGTTCCCCGTCTGGTTCTCTCGCGAGCGCGAGAAAAACAAAGGACAATTTAATAATTGCACGCTCGAGCGCGGCAAAGCCGTTCCTCTTCTTCTCGTTAAACTTTTACCTCTCTTCGATTACACAGAGAGCGCGCAGAGGGTGAGATGGAACGCGACACCTTTCCGTAAATTAACAAAACTTTCTAATAGTTCGTCTCTCTCCCTTTCTCTCTCTCTCTCTCACACACACACTTCCGTCCGCAACAAACTTTCCGTCCTATTATAATGACTTTGGTTAAACATAGCGCACGCTCGCGGAAAACCCATCATCCGGAAGATTCATAGTTTTGAATTGGAAGAACGACAAACTTTCTTTTTCCAATGTTCCTCTTCGTTCTTCGGTTCTTTTCCCTCCTTCTTACTTCCTCTTTTTATTCCGCACCCTCGCTCTATCAGTCTCCGAAGACGCGTACGGCGCGTACACGAGGCGAATGCTTAAGGACTTCCCTAAAATAGGTTTCCTCGGGCGTTGTAGAGGAGAGACATTTAAATAGACAAAGGTCTGTGCCATCATGAACATTCGAAGGAGATAAAAAGCGAAGACGAGGGGGGACCGACGAAGAGGATCGTTTCTCTGAGTTGAAATTTTTACGTCGCGTATAAAAAACTTCGCTATACACTCGGCGCCAGTTCCAAATTGCTCGCGGGCGGAGAAAGAGGATAGAAACTTTCGTCGCTTATGGCGTTAAATTAATTCCCGCGACCGCGGTTTGAGCAGTATATATATATATATATATATATATGTGTGTGTGTGTATACATATATACGAAGCTTTATTATTATGAAGGCAGGGAGGGGGGAGGAGTGGAACGAGTAAATATTTTCGGCGGAGATTAAAATAGGTGGATCTGTGGTAAAGTGTCGGGAGTGCTGTGAAAAAGGCGAATCGAAATGAAGAGGTTTTTATATTAAACGGCAGCTCGGTATTGTATATTATATTATATTTGCGCGAATTTAATTAATCTGTCGGTATTATATCGAAAAATCGCTTCGCACTTTTGTGCTGCTTGCATTCTCTGGCCTGAGAGAATGTGCATGAAAGAGAGAAAGAGAGAGTTTTTGCTCTTAAATTTTCCACGGAAATGTTCGCGTTGATTGAGTGATTTCATCGTGAACTATAAATCATTCGCAGAATTCAGAAGTGATTCCATTCCAACTTGTACGTCAAAATTGTCAATACCGCATATCGTGATGTATGGACTTTTTGAAAAATCTTTCACGACTGAAAGCAGATCCGCTGTTTCTTAATTTCGTTTAAATAATAGTTCTTCTGGTTCGTTGGAAATTCATGATGATAGACAATGAAAAATCTATTATTCAATGCAGGTATTGGTTTGTCCGTATGAATTAATATAGCGTGTGACCTAAGTTTAAATGACAGTTTTTATACATTTTTACTACTACCTATGTATACATTAAATTTTTAAAATACGCTTTCCGGTATTAATTTATCATATATGTAGAAATTCACAAAAAATTTCCGCTAACTTGTCCGAAAAAATGACGAAAAAAAAAGTTTATGTACACCTCTGAGAAATGATCTTTTCCTTATTTTATAACTAATGTAAAGCACGAAAATGATGTTGACCACAGGAAACTGGATAAGTGTTTTTAAAAAATCCATAATTTACATTTGAAGTTCTGAATGCAATAAGCAATTTTTCTTAAAAAGTTTCTTAAAAAGGGTTTAAAAAAAGTAAATAAAAAAACCTTTACTCTAGTTTTATTTTCTATTTGTAGATGATACTCAACTCGGCGATATCCGTCATACCGACAAATCAATCAACTAACCATACCCACTTTTTATCTAATAATTAACACCAACCCTTTCCCTAATACACATCCACCATTCACTCACAACCTCATAATCCTCGAAAAACGTTTCGCGAATGTCAAAACAATATAGGGCCATCGATAACACGTTTCAATCGAGAGAGAGAGAGAGCATCGGCAGTGCACATCGGCCGTCGGTCATCATTAAATTTCGCTTCAATCCCCGAAAACTGATAATCGCCAGCGATGTTTTAGCTCACCCACCCTATAGCCCGATTCCAACAGCCGTATAGCCTGCATATGCGCATGTGATAAAGTTATAGCAAGCGAGGCGCGCAGCCGTAAACATCGCGACGCGCGAGCCTAAATTATGTGCGCACGTCGAGAGCTTCGTACACATACACATAGATATGCGTATATACATATATATATATTATATACATATAGCGTAAGCGTGAACATCAAACATTCTGTATCGCGTTGGGATGCGCACCGCCGCGCGGTGTAATTCGATTCGCTGAGAGAAATAATCGCGGAGGATGGAAGGCCACGTGAGGTATAGGGGGGAGATATGCGAGGAGCGTTTTGGTGAGTGAAAATGTGTATAAATATGGTTGAGATGCCGATGTAGTAGTGAAATAAATAGTGTAGTCATATGAAGTATAAGAAAAAAATGTTGATAATGAACTACGAGTTATTTAATTGGGTAAAGAAGGTATGGAAAAGTATTTTTAAACAAATTTTAATTTTAGAGATCACACTTCTGATAGGAAGTTTGAAAAGTTCGCTTAATTTGATTATTAATTGGTATAAATAACTTATGAACATTCATATTTCTGATACTTTTCTTCTTGCTTCATTGCGTGAGGCAACAATGATATTCAGCTGTTAAATCAAATTATATAGTGATGGAGTAAAGATAGATTGCGCAATAGTGCAATAACGGCGCGGTAATGTATAACGAAAGCATTAATTATTGATGTAGTTAAAGCAATATGGGTAAATTTTGCGGCAAAATTACCTAAACATACAATTTACTGGGAATAATTAATATTGCAATAGATGTAAATACAGATTGATTGCATAAGCACATGTTATTACACTAATTGTTACCCTACATAAATGCCAATATCGTATATTCTGCATTTACGAAGCATATCGATTAGTCAATTGATAAACGACAACCAAAAAATCGTCGCATCATGCGCAAAATTATATATAAAAAAAAAGAAATCAAAAACGTAATATTCCTTTTATTCATTTGAAAAAAGAAAACCATAGAGAGAACGAGCGCGCGAGGCGCACTCTTCACTTTTATGCCCGCGTCATTAGAACGAGCCTTTTTTAAATTCAAGCGACAATAGGCCAATTTGCCCAACGACGTCATCAAACTCTTTCGGGATATATATTTTACGACGCCCCTCGGCGTTTTATGCTGATCGAAATATCGCGCTTGGTCGACGCCTCAACGCAGAGAGAGAGAGAGAGAGAGAGGGAGCGTCGCGCATAATGCGTTCGCGCGAGTATATATATATAGTATATCGCTATGATAATGCATAGCCAGGCTATTCGAATTCGTGCCGAAGCGAAATTTTTGTTGCCGTTTAAGCGCCTCCTGCTTCCCGCGATTATTATGCATGCGTATTTAACGTTTCTCAGCAGTGTGTACATATATATATATATATAGTACCAACCTTACAGTAAAGAGATCGATTTACGCGCTTTTTCATTTTTCCCAGTCGCGGGTTTCGTTTTTTTTTTCTTATGTGCCAGCGGTGTTTATTTGTAGTTTGTTCACGAAGTTGACGGGCGAATGCATATTTACGAAAGGTTTTTATAGGATGCAGAATCTGCATGAAGGATCTTCGTTATGAAAAAGCGATGCGGAAATAATCGGTGAGAGAGAGAGAGAGTATCGGAAACCTTTTATCGCTTTTCGAAAAGCTTGATGAATATTCGTGGGCTTGAAAGGAGTGGCGTACATATACAGTTATTGCGCTATACTAATACTGCGCGCAGCTCTTTTTGGACATTGATTTATGGTTTTGAATTTATAAACTCTGCCCGATGGAAGTTTTAGTTGCACAGGTGCAGATAATATACGTCCGAGTATAGAGCCAACGGCCAAATTTCGTTTTTCGCGTCCTCTCATGTCTAACTTCGAATATACGGTTTTTGCATATAACAGATTTCGCATTTGGAACATATTTATTATTGAGCTGAAGATGGATCTTATGTTCGTGGTTGAAAGTTGTGTGTTTTTAAGTTTAACAATTACGCAAATAGCCTGTATATAGAATAAAAACATAAAATGTGTACATGTTGTTTTTACGAAATCTTAATTACACAAAAAAATGTTATTATATCTTTAGTTTATGACACAAATATTGTCAAAACTTGATAACTGTATATTTTTAACAGCGTATTGTTATAATTTTAATTACAAATAATATTATGCAAATAATAACAATAATTCATTATCCTTTACATATTTCTATTATTCAAAGTACGTGTCTTTTCATAACTAACCAAAGCAGTTTGAACGAAAATATATTTGCTCAAGTAAAAATATTTTTCCCATTACGTTTTTCGTTTTTAAAAAGAACCTCAAATAGAAGGGGAAAAAAATTGAAAACTCAAATGATCATCAGCACACTGTCGTCCAACCAGCAACGTAAACACTCACCAACGACCACACGGCACAGTCCAATTTATTTAGCTCCGCGCGACTTCCGCCTCCCTTCCTCATAATTCCCCGCTCCCGCGCCAATTTTCGTCCACGCGAAATTCCGCGCAAATTGCTCCCTTGCGCAAATTCAGCGCACCTGTACACCTACCCTTCCTACGTATATACGCACACATATTACACACATACACATACCGAATAAATGATTTCCAATGCAACACCGTCGCCAGCAGTAGCCGCTATGTAAGGTAGAGTGCGCACGACAGAGAGAGAGAGAGAGAGAGAACGGTAATCGAATCGTTTTGGCCGGGGTGCAAAAATCGAATCGGCACGCTGATGAAATTACACGTATACGACGGTGTTACGGCCGTCGTTCGCATTTTTGCGCTTCGAGTCTTTCGCTCTCTCTCTCTCTCTACCTCTCTCTTAGCGCGCTGTGCTGCAGTGCAGCTTTTTTGCGGACGGGTCGAGGGCCGTTAGAGCCATTTGCGCGCGGCAGCAGTGGCGGCAGCAGCGGCTAACTTATTCGCCCGCCTTCCTTGTTAAGGAGCCGAGTGGCGACGACGGGGAGAAGAAGAGGGAGAGAGAGAGAGCAAGAGCAGGATTTAGGAGTAAAAAGGTGATTAGTTTTCGGGGTGATGTAGTTTTTGGCATCGCTGATTTAGGATTTCGAGCTGGGAATTTCTTAGCGTCGCCGAGATGATGGGAGTTTAATTTTCGAAGGAATGATTTGTAGTTAGATAATTTATAAAAAGAATAATGAGGTAAGTAAGGAAAGAAAATTTATTTTGAAAACTTTTTGTAATGAAAAGGGTTGATTTATACTTTGGAGGTATTGGATTGTATTGATTTGCTGTTAGAAAATAATAAATAGTATATGTATATATGGAAGGAAATTTTCGTTAATCCACTAAAATAGTTACCAACACACACTTCAGTTTAACTAAGGGGGACTTTCTTTTATCATTTTAAGCCTGTTTGGAAACGACGGACGCAGTTTGCCGGACAAGTTAATGCGCCTTAGTGCTAATCCTTTATGGGATTCCAGATAGGAGTGGATAGTTGATTAGATTTTGAATTTTTATTCTTGACGTGAGAATTTTCCTCGGCTTCCTCATAAAAATAAAAATTTGCAAAAATTTATAGCAACTTTTGTAATAAATATTTCAGCTACGTCATCTGTGAGCGGAATTTCAATATTCCACTCTCGAAATTTTTACAAAATTCACAAAATTAATAAAATTTTTCAAATATTTTTCGAAATTTATCGACTTTTTATTACTTCAATCTAAAAATGTTCTTTTACGCGTCAAATTTTACACATAAAGGATTACTTTTTTGGAATATTCGCATTGTAGTAAAATCGCATCTCCATTCATTTTACATAGTTTTTTTCTGTAAACTTTCCAGACGTAGCTATACTGTTTTTAGAAATTACTAATATCACATAAATCATATACGATGTTCACAAAACTCTAACAATTATTCTTTATAAAAAAAAAACAAACACAATTCATTTAGTTGTAGCTGGCCCGTCCAGCGATATTTCTGAACCCCGTATAAGGACCGCTGGGGTTTAATTGGGCCAGTTTAAATAGGCCACCCTTCTTCTCACTGTTAATCAATAATGTAAGTACTGCCCTTCGCCATTGCTGCCACCACCTATATGCGGACGATTTGACGATTTATCACCGAGGAAGGCCATTGGACCTTAACAGTATTGTGCAAAAAGTGCAAGATGACCTCAACAATCTCCATTCGTGGGCCCACTCCAATGGCTTGCTGATCAATGGCTAAAAGGCCCAAGCAATATGGTTTGGGTCCAGCCATGCCGTTAAACAGATCAAAAGATCCGGCGCAGGGACGCTCAATATCGGCGGCGATCAAATTCTGTACTCGGACACAGTCAAGATTCTCGGCGTCACCCTCGATGGTGCACTTTCCTGGTTGTCCCAAAGAGCGCAAATGACAAGGAGATGCTTCACTGCCCTCTCCCGTCTCAGAAAGTGTCAGAATTGCCTGCCGCAAGTCGTCAAGCTAACACTTGTTAAATTGCTGGTTTTCCCCCACCTGGAGTACTGCGCGAGCCTTTTCCTGGATATGCTCGTCGAAAGCTGCGAAAAATTGCAACGTTGTAAAATGCTGCCCTCTGTGCTTGTTAGCCTCAGTTCTGCGTAGCGAGGAACCGCGGTATCTAGCTGAAAAATTTGCGTTTCGCCAGGCCGATCAGCCTGGGTCTAAGAGGTGTTCCTCGTTCGATCTCGAAACCCGTTCCACGAGAACTCCTCGAACAATCTATTACCGCTTCTCCTTTACGTTTGAAATAATACGACTGCGGAACCGTCTCCCACCCCAGCTGCGCTCATTATATAAACACATACGCTTTAAAGACGTGCTTTTAAAATATATATGGCTGCTAAATATGTATCGGTCGCGGTTTGTATCGCTTTGCGTTCGTAATACTATTGTTCTAGTTAAATTTCTATTGTAAAATTTTATCATTGTAATTTGTATATTTTATTATAAGAACTGCGAACTATTGTTCTGCGACTGCGCCTGCGAATCTTTGCGTTTTATTTATTTATTCTTTTTCTTTTCTTACTCTCTTTTTATTGTTAGTTATGACTACATTTCCTTCTTTCTTAATTATACATTACTGTAATCTCGCTGTAAGTTGTAACACAATTGTTCGTTAAATTTAATCGTCATGACTGTATGTGCAATTTCAATAGTACATATGTATATTGATTTTGTAATTCCATGCCGGGACTCGGCTGGACCTTGGGTCTTTAGTCCATCAATAAATGAACTTATGAACTTATTTTCCAAATACTAACACGTCAACATTACACTTTGAATCCTCATCACCTAAACCTATATCACCATATAATCATTCTCACCCTTATACCATCTACTTTTGTCCACAGCGTAGCATACATCTTCCAAACAATCAACCGTCGTTACGCAACCTCGTCGTCTCTCAGCCCGGAAGTCGGCCTCCGTCGTGACACACGGTGCGGTGCTGCTGCTGCTGCTGCTCTTCGGTTCTTATTGATTTTACCGTCGGCCCTCGCCGGGGATCGTTAAGATTAGAGTCTGGCACGAGAGCAACGGCTGACGCGCACACACTAAAAGGGGAGGGGAGAGAAAAAAGCCTAAATGATAATCCGGTCGCTGGACGCGCGCACGGGGACGCTTTCATCAGTCTTGAGAGCGACAGGAGGGTATATATAGCTGGGTGATTTTTGGGATAGAAATTGAGATGCGAGGATGAATATTTTGGAAAAGGTAGGGAAAGGCAGCTATAATGGCAGTTTGAAGTATCCGTGAGGGATTGAGGTGTTGAGATTGCTGGGTTTTTTTTTCGAGGTTAAAGTATTTTGGTTTAAAGAAGGAGAGGGATGGATTGCTAGGGTTACACGTTGTGGATAATAAATTTCTTTCAATCTTGTGAATCGATAAGATTATACAATAGGATTGAAAGTTTTCGGTAACTTTTTTTTTTTATATATTTAAGAAACGGATATAAATGAGGAAATCATTTTATTGTACTTCA
Organism: Torymus tubicola; assembly: GCA_035583055.1. Taxonomy (NCBI): domain Eukaryota; kingdom Metazoa; phylum Arthropoda; class Insecta; order Hymenoptera; family Torymidae; genus Torymus; species Torymus tubicola. The sequence continues at coordinate 9,612 of JAWWEQ010041252.1, read as the reverse complement.
CATTTATTCAGTTTCAAATTCGATTAAAAAAGAATTTATTCATGCATAGACTCCTTCAAACGAATTTCCCTTATTCCTATCCGATACTTTCGCCCAAGTCGTCCCCGTGAAGAGGAAAAATTTCTCACCCTCGGCCAGCCTCTTTTCCTTTAATAGAGTCGCGCCGTCGCGAGCCAGGCTATACCTCGTTCTTTATCCCGGCAATACGCGTGCGTGCACCTATACATACGAACGAGGGAGAAAGAGTGAGCGAGAAAGAGAGAGAGGGACGAAGTATACGGCGAATATTCCGGCCTGGCACGGCGGCTATCTGATATCCGTCGCGATTTCTTTTTGCCATTCTTCCGTCGTCTGCTTCGTAGTCACGGCGGCGAACGAAGATAAGGGGGAAAAAGAACGAGCGGGTGGCAGAGAAAGAAAGAAAGAGAGAGACAGAGGGAGAGAGAGAGAGAGAGAGAGAGAGAGAGAGATGAAGAAAAAAAAACACGATAATTACTATCGTTGTCACGTCTATTCGTCTGTCAGGCAGCGAGAGAGAAGCCAGGGAGCCAACAGTCTGCTACTAACTCTTTCTTTCTCTCGCTCTCTCTCTCTTTCTTTCTTTCTCGCGCGCGTGCGCTCGTGTGCGTTCCTGTCCTACGTTGAAAAGTTTTTTCATCGGAAAGTTCTTCTTCTCTGCATCCCTTCCCTCCCCTTTCCTCCCCATCTTTCTCACGGTCTTTCTTTCTGTCTCCTTAAAAATTGCTTCTTTGCTACCGCGAAGAAAGAAGATTCACCTCCTTCCGGATCTCACTTTCTCTCTCTCTCTCAACTTGCGCTGCCACTTCCTATTCAATTTCTCTCCTCCTCTATTTGTCTCCTCTCGTCTACTTTTATCATCCATTTCCTTTGTCGACTACTCTTAATTTCTCAAAATTCCACTCCTCAAACAAAACTGAACCGCTCAAGTTTCTATAACCCTTCAATCTGGTAATCGATCTGGATAGACTCGACTTCGAGTGCTAATCCAACGCTAAGAACTCACATTACATCAGAGTCGATCTTCGCACGCAAAAACTAAGTCGAACCGAGGAGTGAGCTCAACTATCTCCTACAGCATGTTTGTCGAACACGTATATAGAGTATAGGGGCTCTGTGTGTGGTTCTCGAGGTCGAAATCAATGAAATTTTCACTAAATCAAATTCAGAGTGTACTGGATGACTCGTCTAATAGTTCGGAATCCTCTTAGCAAGTACGATTATAAAGTTATCGATCTTCCAGTGGATTCTCGACGATATGCGCTTACCCAACCGTAGCTTTGCCGAGGAAGAGAGCATTTCTACTCTCGATGGCCGTTTTATTGTTCCTCCTTGGGCACTTGAGAGTAGCTCGATGGCGGCGGTGGTGGTGGTAGTTGACGATGTTCGGTTCCTCTCTCTTTTTTTTGAGACGACGATATATACTTTGGATAATACTTTTGACTTTCTTTGAAAATTATAATGATAAGCTACCTTTAATTCACTTACGTAAAAGTTCGCCCGGAGAAGTTCAAGGGGAAAATATTTCAAGTTGAGAAATTATCCTTTTAGGGATCGATACGTAACTTCTTTTCTCGAAAAGATGTTCCTTTTTTAGAAGAGTTAATATATTAGTCATGGTTACGCTGTTATATGTTATTTTTAAATTATTACATTGATTATTCATAATATCGCTGGATATACTGAGAAAAAGTAAAATTTGGTAGGAAGAGTTCCAGAAAATTAAAAGACTAAGAGGTCAGCCATTAATTAAAAAAAATTAATGAGAATATTACTGTGACTGTAGAAATTATTCAATGTAACATGTTCTCGCTACTGAAATAACGAATGTTTTACTGATTTACGTCGCTGTCTCACTCTTCTTACTGTTTCAATTTTAAAGCGTTGGATCCAGCTGTCTTCTATAAAAAATTAGTACCTTTATTAAATCACCCAAGATACTTCATTATTTTTAATAATTTAAAAGCTCAAATCGTAACGTTTCTCAACGTTCTCAAATGAACAACAATATTGTTTGCATTACAAAACTATAAACCTCCCATGTTACCATAATTCAAAAATTTTCTTCAATTCCATGCACCCACACACGAGCATTTCCCCGTGTCATCCTACGTCAACCCCTTACGTCGAGAAAACCAGCACCGCACCATCTTGACTCTCTATATCTCGCAGCTCTCATCCGAAAGCAAACATTTTTCCGGTCAACCTCTCGCGACCCTCTCCCACTCTTTTTCACACTCAACCGTGTGCGCAAATTCCTCACAAAAATCCACGAAAAAGCCTTGCGCTTCGCGTAGCCGTCTCTCTCTCTCTCTCTCTCTCTCTCTCTCGTCGTTTTCCGGCTCTTTCTCTGCTCTTCGCGGATTAGATTCTCCCTCTTGCTCACTCGCGTATAGCGGGCAGTCAAAGCCGCCTGGTGTTTGCAGATACTCTCTGTTTGTCCGCGCGTCCCTCGCGTTCGCGCCAGTCGTGCGATCTTTGACTTTCAATGTCGCCGCGCTCGATTGCCAGAGGGACTTTTCAGGGGCTGATGTATATATATAGGCGACTGAGCGACTGCGTCAATTAGGGATGTGACGAGAGTATGCGAGGTGAATGATAGATCTAATGATGCGACGTGGTTTCTGCGTCAGCGGAAAGTGTCTTTTTTTTTTGTTTTTTTAGGAAGAAGGTGGTTGGGTCGTGGAAAGTGATGGAGGAAAATTTGAATGCGGAAGGAAGATGACGTTCGAGAAGTTACCGTAAAGTCCGAGTTTTGAGCGAAGTTGCAGGCCAAGTGGTTTTCTAAGTAATTTGAAGTTCTTATAGTTGATTTACTTCGTAAACAGATTATGGGCTATTAAAAAAATGTAAAATTATCTCTAATACTTCGTCTATCTAAATATTATATATATGGTATATGTACACAGATTGACAGACTAATTTTTTTTAAACCTCCATACGAACCTTATCTAATTCGGCCTATATGCTATAGCAATTCTTCTTAACTGATTACTTGAACGGCCAACCAGACCACTTTATCACAAGATATCCCTTAACGATGAAACTTCGTCAACGATTAAATATGTACAAATCGTTTTTCGAAACTCCATTTTCGCTTAACATCAGATTTTCCGTAAAGGTGTGCCGTAGCGAGTATGTCTCGCGGAGATGTTTTGAAGTCGTAAAATTCGCTTTACCGGCCGCCGCGCTGATAAGGTTCATTAACGCTTGGCGATTTCGTATACACATATATATATATACACACATACGTATATTCTAAATGGTTTTCGAGCGTGATGTTCGCGAGTTTTTGAGAAGATCGAAAGTTGCGAAGTAGATAAAGCCGAGTCCGTGAGCGCAGGCGCGCAAGAGCGAGCGATAAAAACATTTGTTAAGTTTTGAGGTGAAAAAAAAAGAAAAAATTTCCTGCGTAATTTCATACTCATAATGGGGCCCTCTGCGCGCGCTCGCGCCTTTTGTTCGTCGTTACGAAGTCTATGGTAACGGTCTTATCGTATCTTACGTCTATGGATCGCTCTTATCATAAGCTGTTGCCCCCTGCGTTTTCCACTGTTTACACTTAGATAACGCGTTTTTCTATATAACTTCGAACTTTTTCATAATGAAGATCATTATTTTCGTTCACTTAGGTTTTAGAAACTTTTAATGGCGTTGTTCTGTAAAATCGCAATAATAGCTATTTTTATGGCTTATTTTTTTATATTTCATCGCAAATACTGGGAAGAGATTGAATTGTAGATATAAAGTTTGTATAATGATTAAACTTCAAAGGTATTGTAGACCTATCGTTTTTTCGATCAGTTTCATGAAGCGAAGACCTTTGAAAAATAAAAGCTCGTCGTTATTAAAAAAGTGACTTTTCGTGTAGTTGCAGACTGCTGGTCCTGCTTTAGAATAAAATAAAATATATTTTTTTTTTGACTGTACTCACTTTCGAATTCTTTCATCGAGCACCTCTTCCGAATAAAAATAAACGTGTATATATATATATATGAAATTCAGCAAAAGCTTAAAAATTGCGAGTGGTGTCCACGCCAATTATATGTTTCATATTGTAAAGCTTTATTTTTATTAAAATTTATTCAATAAAAGTTATACGTTAATAATGACAGAAAAAATTTCATTTAACATAAAAAAAATCCTCAAAATTGATCTCCATCTCGGTTTCATTTATAACCCACACCCCGTCATCCCTAAAATCGCCTTTGATCAACTAAACGTCGCGAATCGTTTCAAAACTACTCCAACACTAACGGCAAATTCAATATCACTCGCGGACAATTTTTTGCACTCCTACTCGTGCGCACGCTCACGTCGTTAATCGCAAAGAGAGCACGCTGCTGCATAATTCCTGGCCGATAATTGCAGCTCGATCGTGCCTCGTTTAAAATCAATCAGTGCCTATTACTTCTCCAACCTAAAAAAAAAACAACGAGAAAAGAAAGAAAGGAAACCACGGTGGCTTTTTATCGTTTCCGCGCACGCCTCGATTAAATAGCCGAGCGCGCAGTCGTCAATCAGCACTGCCGCCGTCTTGAATTTACATACGTCAACTTATCAATCTAATTGGCTGTGCTGCTCGCGCTTCGTTCGTACCTCCGAAATTCTCGCAAAAACTATATATATATATATGTGTGAATGTGTGCCTACCTCGTTGTCAACGACGTGGTGTCCACCCGACTGCCCCCGCACTGTACAGCACTCTGTCTCTGTTCTTTCTTTCTCTCCTCTCTCTCTCTCTCTCTCGTCCTGAAACAAAAAGGTGAAAAAAGGTGGCATGAGTAACAAACGTGTGCGTTTGTACCTGTGCGTGCGAGGGAATCGCATGCGCTAGAATACAGCTATGTATTTTTGCTCTAGACAGGGGGTGAATTCGCTTATCTCAAGGGGGAAAGGGGAGATAGGCGTGAAAAGAAAGGGCGCGATTATTGCACGGGTGTGTTTCTTGTAAGGGTATATACCTATAACGAATGTTCGGAGTACCTGTAATTACGCGTTTCACGATGTATGCGGATGTTTGTATACTTGGCTATTTTTATGGTTTTTAAGGTGGCTTTGTTTGAAGATAAATCATGTATATATGGGAAGATTTAGTTTGATTGCGTAAATATAGTTTATGATTTTCAAAACTTCTAGTCCCTATAATATGCATAGTATTATAAAGACGTTATATTATCAAGATATCAATAGTAATGAGCTTGAATACAGATTTTGTAAAGGAATGAAGAAATTAAATGTTCCTATATCTGTTGAACTATAATAAGATTGAGTGTATTGATCCAAAATTTTTAAAATAACTGAAAACCGTAGTGAAATTTCTGGCATGTGAATTGTAATTAAGATTTTAACAATTTATAAATAGCATGTATACATTGCGAATAATGTGGAATAATGGTCAATTCATTATGCATTCTTTGTCTAAGTAGAAAATTAGTATAATGGCTTTTGCTAACTTTAAACCTTATAAACTTATATATTAAACTCTATTTCCGAACTCAGATCCATTTCCGAAAAAAACGTATCGATTAATATTATATAACAATAGTTTATCCATAGAAGATTTTATAAAAATGTTAATAAACTTAATTCCTTCCCAACATACATTTCCAACTTATCATGATAATATTTATATAGAATATTACTTTGTAATTATCATACTAGAAATTCCCAATATAAAGTAACAAATTCGAATAGCCGATAGAACCAATCGCTACGACCACTCAACGCTTTCTCCGTAGCTAGTGACAAAAACCCTTTTGATTAACCGTTGTCTCTATGGTAAAACATCGGCACACACACAAACACACATACACACACAGCACATACTATACACACGCTTTCGCTCACTCACTCGCTTCGACGCGACATTGTCTTTAATTGCTTTGTACCCTATATACCGTTTCTCTTTCCCTATATACGCTAGCACATGCCTATATACGTCTGTAATATTGAAATCACTCGCGTATCGTATTTTCATCGTACCGTATACACGAACTGCTCTGCACACTCGTTTCTTTTTTCCTTTGACACCAGGAAGCTATCACCAAGCTCGTTTTATTTTGTTGCTCTCGAAGCGAAGTTACAGATCACATGTACACACAAAGCTATATATATATACAACGAATTTCACCGGTTACAAAATCGAAGTGTACACGTGGCAGCTGCTGGATTGAGTTATGAAATTAACTTTTGTTTTTTATTCGCTATACGCGCGCGCGCTCGACTAGTTGTTTGCTTGGTATATGACGTGTGTTTGACAATATTACGATAGGGGGTAATGAAAAAAAAAGTCGAGTAGTTTGCAATACTGGACATTGTTCGGTTGCGGTAATAAAAAAAAAAGAGAGTCGCTTTATTTTAATGATACGACTAATTAAAACGAGTATAAATTAAAACAAAAAGTTCATTATCGTTCTACTTTCAGTGTAGTTACAAAATCAACCTCGCTTGAAAATTATAATTACCTACTATACACAAAAACAAACTACCAGCTTTGTGCGGTTAAAATGAAATTGCCAATTCATTCTTTTCGTCGTTTGCTTCTTTTTTTTTCTAACGAAGACAAGTCACCGACACACTTTCTCGATCACAAAGCGATTAATTAACCTCGTCTCCCATCTTCATCCCGCCATAATACCTCGACCAATCGAACGTCAGCCAAACTCCTCTCGTCGCATTTTGACGGGGTTCGAAACCATCCCTCTACTCTCCATAAACTCCTCTCTTCGTACCCATAACTACCTCTCACTCTTCGAGCGGGGTAATCTCTGCCATTGTCCCGGTAATGAGACGAAACGATAAAGCGCCGACGCCGTTCGAAAGTTTATCAGGCACGGCTTAGCTTCAACTTCCCTTTTCCATTGTGGAAAACGTCACCGAGGCTTCGCTATTTTCGCCTCTCAGCTCAAAAACAGGAACGCGACGCGAGGATTGGTGAATCCTTCCTTCGACGCGAGACTCCGAGAAACTCGTCTCTTTCGAGGCGATAAGGCGGCGAGCCATTAAAAACTTAAATCTCGGATCTTGCGGCATGTGAGAGAGGGAGAGAGAGAGAGAGAGAGAGGTTTATCCTTCGTTCCCTTCTTTTCTTCACCCTTCGGTATAGTACTTTGGTTAATTCGAGTTTCTAATTAATCCAGCCGAGCTTTCGCGCAATAATGAAACACGCATCAATCTTGCCTGGGAGTTGAGAATCGCCGCGATTGTCGGGTAATGAAGGTCTACGCGCGAACGCGGAAGTGTTTAAATCGTCGTTCTTGCGCGCGCGTGTCGCGGGCTATTTGCGTTTTTGATGGTGGAAGTTCAAGATTTATGACTGGGTGTACGACGTTGCGGTTTCGGCATGGAATTGTTGAAGTTTTAATATTCAGAGTTATTTATATATATATTTGGTAAATTGAGAATTATAATTAATGTAAAATGATTAATTAGTGGGTTATAGGTGAAATAATTATTTATCTTGGTTAGTGAAATATTGTCAATGCTACATGTGACTGTAAATAATAATTCAATTGTTAAGCGTAATAATTATAATTTCTAAAGTCATATTACGAACGTTTGATGAATTTGGATATGAATATTAAAATTATAATATCTGTATAGTTCACATAAACACAGGTGAAATCACGTTAATTATTCTTCCTTTGTTGTATTATTTACTATAATAATAAATTAGCTCATATTTCAATGATTTATTCTAAACAGAAAATATCATTACGTCGCTCTACTTGTAAGACAAATAATTTTTCAACCCTAATCAGGGTAAACACATCTTACTTTAGTTTGGTTTTATTTTCGGCATTCCGCCGTTAACGTTTAAAAAACATAATGTTTATGACGGTGTAAGTAATAGATTTACTTTCATATTACGTAAATCACCCGAAAATACAAACTTTTTCGTAAGGTTCTGATTTAGCTATATATATTTAGCAATGATCGATTGACCTCGGATTAGTTTAAATCTAGTTTACTTTCCATAGTGTAAATTGAAATAGTTAGAATTTAAACTTGATCAAAGAAAGCTAATGAAGATGCATCACAGTTTTGAATTTTGCAAAATTATCTTTACGATTTTTTATATTTTCACGTAGATATTTGGTATATTGTCCTCTAGTTTACAACTGTCCAGTTTCCATTACTATACACAGCAACACCCATACTTTTCTCTCAATCCATACCACATCGACAAACTCATTTCCTACCCATGTCCATATTCCTTGTCACCTCAATCTCTCTCTCTCTCCCTCCTCTCTCCAAATACCCTTCAAATCATCCCAACCACGCCGCTCGCATATATCCCTATCCAAATACTCACGCACGTATACGCAACCGATCAGCCAACGTATCCCATATGCGCGTACTTATATGAATCAACGCGACCGCTAATCGCGCCATGCCGTGGATACATCGCATGGGTTGTATATCGATCAGCCAACGTCACGATCATGATCATTATCATCATCATTATAATTGGCCCCTACGGTAGCTTAGCAATTGAATGTACACGCGTGTGAGCGCGAGAGCACGCAGTGCGGATAGTTTCCTCTGCGTGCCGAGGTCGCCGGAAGCTCGAGGAAACCGCCTTCGCGCTCCATTAAACATTGGTGGATATGGGTATGCGTTAAGAGGGAAGGGGGGGAGGTGAGGAATTATGCTTATGAATAATTGGAAAGGGGTGAATGTATGGTAGTTGGAGTTTGTTCTTGGATCTGGTGGTGATCAGTGATTGTAAGGAGTAATTGTAATTAGATTTACGTTGACGTAAGGAAGTTTGGAGGAAAAATCTTATGTAAGTTTGTGATACGATGGAAAAGTGCACGGTATGACAAGTATTTCATGTAAACTTAAATTGATCTTCTTTAAATATTCTTTCAACTTAATTTAAGTTTTCAAATTAGAATCTCACTCTGCATAAAATTTACATGACATTCAAAAATATGTTTTTTTTTTTTTTTTTTAAATGTCTACGAGCTCTAATCAACGGAAAATTTCACAAAAAACATTATAACTTACGAGATACTTTTTGAGGATTTACAAATTTAAACCATTTTGATAAAAAATGTAAAGGAACCATTAAGGTGGCTCCGGCGTTTTTTTAAAAGCGTAAGAATCTAAAAACAAAAATCCTAATCAAAAACTGAAATTCCAAGCTGTTTAATGGAGTTTGTCCCGAATAGGGTCAGCGGCTAAATGGAAATGGAAACTAGGGGGGCTATGCCCCCCTGCGTGTCTCGCTACGCAGGGTGTGGCTGTATAGTATCTCTGTCTTATGCATCTTGTTTTTTAGTGGTGCAATGAGGGGGATGCTGACATAATTATTGCTTTCCTGGGAGTGAGTTTTCTTCTGCTCTAAGCTCCTGCAGCTATAGCTCTGAGGTTGCTTAAGCTTCATTATAACTGCTGCTGTTTCTTTTACTAGTGAGTAGACTTTCAATGTAACACTTTTTAGTTTGTTACTTCAGGCATATACTATTCTTTCAGCTGAACGGAGCATGAGTTACAACTATGGCTAGCTTTACAGTGTGTTTGCAGAACATTTATGGTTATAAGAGTTATCGTATCCAGTATTTATTTCATATTCATATTCCGAAC
>JAWWEQ010041241.1:0-18241 GCA_035583055.1 Torymus tubicola | reverse complement strand
TATATATAGGTGCGTATATCGATCGATCTCGCACCTCATTACCTCGCGCTTTTCCTGTAACGCCGACCGACCGACGGACGGACGGACGGGACTACCTGACTCTCGACAAATATTTGTCCAGGCGCCAACGACGCCTCTATATAAGTCGAGAGAGAGAGAGAGAGGTTTAGGGAGCTCGCGAGGTAATTGAGCAAATTACAGGTGGATTATATATAAGGGTGATGCTTCAATATAGGTAAAATATTTATCTATTATATTATTAATATTTTCATACACACGCATATATAAACAACGATTATTTTATTATAAGATATACAATTCTTAGAAAATCTTATATAATCCTGTTACCCTATCTGACGTTTCTATATGTACGTTCTTAGCTCGTACGATTTCCGTAGAAAATACAAGGAATTATACGAGTTGCACTCGCGCGAACGGGAAAATTCGTGAAATCTTGATGATTTCCCGTCTTTTTATACATACACTTTTGCGCGGCTCTCTCTCTCTCTCTCTCTCTCTCTCGATACCTCACCGCGCTAACCTGCAATTTCATCCGTACGCTGCGTGCGCACTCGTACATTATCATCAAGTACACACCGAGAGAGAGAGAGAGACAGAAAGAGAGAAAGAGATAGGGGTAGTTCGGGGAAAAATTATTGCGCCGCGCGGGCATGGGAAAAGGGTAGAGAGAAAATCAATTTCGCATCGGAAAGTATTTTATGCATAAACTTATAGCCCTCCAAGTGCGCAACGTTGGCTATCTAATTCCAATGCACGCGGTTTATTATTTACAGAGCGGGGAACGCGTGCGCGAGTAAGAGAGAGAGAGAAAGGGAGAGAGGATGACGAAAAAAGAGTTTGATCGTCGTCGTCGTGTCTGTATATATGGTGGATGGACGATGGAGTATTATATTTATGCGCTGGATGATTCCGCGAAACTGGAAGGTTTATTAGACGTATGTGTGTACGTGTTAATTTATTTATTGTCAAGGTATGAAAGGAAAAATGAGTTGTATATATAAGTGCAGCGTTTTATGTACGCACTTACAAGATAGTGCGAGACTTTGATTTGAGCGTATAACCTACTTGTTCGCCATGATAAATATGTGGTATAAGCGTATATATCATTTTTGTTATCAATTTAACATGTGCGATTTTCTGAAACCAATATATATTTTATAATTTTTATTATAACACGTGAAGGGCAACATATTAACATCAATGCAAACATATTTATTAACTATTAAATAATTATTACGCCTGATGAAATCAGCTTTATATACTAAAGCTTTGCTTTAGTTTTGCTTTGTTTTTACTGCGTGTTATCGTAAAAAAGCGCAGCATGCGGGTATAGACGCGTGTACGCGTTCGCGGTTATCGTATAAAGCCAAACTATAAATTACAACATCAACGTCAACGACGTAGCGTCTGCGCTGCTTCGCGAAAATAAAAATAAAAACGCAAAAACAGTACGTAATGCTCGTTAAACAAAAGAAAAATCACGAATTATAAATTTCCTTTCGCGGCTGATTAATTATATCCCGTCGATCGAACAACAAAACAATTCTGAAATTCCGAGCAATTTCGCAGCTCGATACACACACTAAATAATTGAAATCTTATTGTCGCTCAATGTACTAATTAACACGATATTGTAATAATACACGCATAGTAATAATTGAGCGTTTTATCGTTATCAGGCCGGTACGATGATGCCCTTCGCGCGTTTACGTAACGCTATAATCGCAGCTCACCGCCCGTGTATATATATATACAACAAGCGCAGCGAGTGCAACAATATATCCTTGTACCGAAACTGGTTGTCCGCGAAGGGGAAGGGTATATAACCTCGTTACCAGCTCGCTTTACTGGGAAATCTCACAGCAAATATACGCACCGCATAAAACTACACTATTTTTTTCTGCGTTAACCGTCGTTCTATATATATATATATATATATATATATATTTATTCATAAAAATCCTAAACCTATACAAACCAATCCTCACCCTATCTTTAAACCTTCCCACAAGCCACGACGATGATCGCAAAGAAGAAAATTCCCATATCGATCATCATCGTCACTCTATGCATACACCCACGTTCCTGGGGGTTCCCCTTCTTAATGACACGAGCCGCCATATATACCTTTTTTAGTATACACACATTACTAGGGTGAGCTGAGCACCTCAACGCGCGCGCGCGCTTTTTTTCGAATTTAATTAGCGCGCGCACGCACAACCGGCACGTGGCCTACCGGAAGTCCCCCTTTTCTCATCCTTCCCGTATACGTATACATGTGTATATATATAAAAGAAACGTAAGCGCGTCTAATACGCGCGTGAGAACGATTCTGGGATTCTCAAATATTTGTCGCGCGTGCGTATTATTATGTGGGTGATTCAGAGCGTCGTTCGCGGTGGTATAGAATCTTTTTTTTTGCAGGCGCAGTGTCAGGTTTCATATATATATATATGTGAGTGTGATTGGGATGACGATTATCGATCGGTTTATGCATTAACGGTTATGTAACTCTTTTATTTTCGGTCTGTTGTGCAAAGGAAAGATATACAGTAGTATCGTTACTGAAATCTTAATCAATTCAATGTATATACTTTACAATCTTTTTAAATTTCATAAATAAGACAATGGAAATATCCCCGACGTATATATACTTATATCTATTCGCCTATAACGAAATGATATTCTGCAAACCTCTATACACACCTATCAAAACATCCAACCACTCCTATATAATAAAAACTTCTTGCGGAATTTCCTCGATCTTCACGTCTCTCTTTAAACTATACCCTCACTGCCATATCTGTACCGGGAATTTCTTTCCGACCCACCAGGACTACATAATTGTGTATATATATATATATATATATATATATATATATATATATAACATAAGCGCGTATAATACATACATGCTCGGACAATTATTCTCCACGCATTCGTTTACTTATAAATGCGTGCGCCTGTGCGCCTCCCCCCTCACTGTACAATGCCTCGCAGCAAAATTACCTGCGAGACGCCAAGTAGCGTTTAGACTACTCATTTGTCATTCTCTGACATTATATAATATATATATATATACACTCACCCATGGTCGTGTATATATACCTCAAGTTATACCTATAAGCAAGCGAAATTCTCGTACGGAACACTTCTAACCCCTTTCGCAAAGTTTGTCAAAGTATGCGATATGTTGTATAGCAACGTTTATGAAGTAAGAAAAAAAAATTGCAGCTTTGAAGTTGTTGTGGGTTTTGCGGTGTTAGCCAGTTTATCGTCGAAATTTTTTCGTATATATGTTTTTTGCCGGTTAGAAAATACCACAACTGAGTGCCTTAAAGACGGATAAATAATACGCATTTTCATACTCCTGCATGTGCGTATATATACAACATTGTTTCGTTTGATTGCAGAGCGGGAAGAGAAAAGCCTCGTGTACTTTACTATTAAATAATACTTTGTAATTTCGTGTATGTATATATCTAACTTGAATTGTAATAACCACCCATTAAGCTACGCAAAACTACGTATATCCCCCTTCTTTCTTCCCTTATACATATACACGTATACATTAAACGATCCTATCGGTAAATTCGACATTTCCGAAATACAACAACAAAGCAAATTTCCCGCTTATATAAATCACACTTACGTTAAAAACGTATATAAAACACACACGAGCGTCCACCAAATGAGTTTTTATCTACAATCTTCGCACCTATATAATCTTATATATGTATATATTATTTACACCTCCCCACACAGTAGCACCGCGTTCCGGTCCGTTTCGCGGGTGCACGCGCGCGTAATTGTAAGCTTCTGTAATAGTGCCAAGTCGCACCCCACAATCTTGAATTAGTATTTTAAATCTCCTTTGTATATCTTTGAGATCTATATAGATATATACGTTGTAAATTACTTGTAGGTATTCTTCTTGGACGTAATATAGTTCACGTTTAATAAGCAATAGAACGCTATTAGTGCACTGACGCACGTACATCGATGCTAAAAGTCGCTAGATCATCAATAATGCCGATCTTTTTCCTGTTAAAGAAAAGATGAGGCGCGCAGCTATAAGGTCTTAAGAGAAAGAAAAAAAGAAACGCGGACGGAAGGAATCGCATCGCGAAATCAATCGAGCGCGCGTGTATACGTTTGAGTAAGCGGATGTGCGCAAGCCTTCCGCACAGTGTATGTATATATAAGAAACAATTGCATATAATATATATTATTACAAAAAAAAAAGAAATCACCAAAAAATCGCTATATTACTTGTTCATTATAGTTAAAAAAAAAGTACATGCTCAGCTTTTTCTCGAATTATCAAAGACAAAAATATATAATAAAATATATGTGGAACCGCAGCACTTACCGGTATGGATATAGGTGTGTTTCTTCATATCGGACTTCTGATGGAACCTTTTGCCGCAATACTGGCATGGATAAGGTCTCGTATCCGAATGTATCAGCAGGTGAGTACTCAGAGTGCTCGACCGTTTGAACGCCTTGCCGCATTGCTTACACTGCGAACAAGCGAAAGAGAAAATTCTCCGTTTATTAAATGCCATCATATCGTCGTCATTCGTATTCCGATATATCCCCCTCGTTTTCTCTCAAGCCGTTATGTACGTGTACATATATATATATATATATATATATATATACATCGCGATCAAAGGAATAGTATACATATATATATATACATATATATATCTACACATAAGGCGGCGGTATATATAGCATTTGCAATTGCGCGGTTATTCTTTGCCGTTGGCGCCAGACGCGAGCGACAATAGGCTGGTGAAGTGAAAAAAAAAAAAATAAAGAAGGACAAAAGGAGGAGGGTGTATACTGTATGTGTGCTACCTGCATGTCTATGCGCGCAAGCGGCGGCGGCGGCGGTTGTCGGGAAATATAGGCACGCGAGTGCAGCTGCGCGCGCGCGAACGTGAGCGAGGCTTCGAAGTAGGCAGACGATGTGGATATAGGGGAAAGGATGAGAGTTGGGTGTAGTAGGTGTTTGTAAACATGATTAGAATATTGTTTATATATTGATATAACGCGAATGTATATTGTTCGATTTGAAATGTTAAAAGCGTGTATATATAATAAAATTTATATATACGCTTAAAATCGAGGGACAAACTACGTTGTAGTTATACCTATAGGCAATTATCTTCGTATATATATGTGTGTGTAGGTTCCCCTTATTCATTTTTTTGTTCGCCAAACATTTGCGCAAAGTAAAAGTTTCCTGATCTAAAAGGGGCGACAGGTGTCATTTGTGCGCGGGTCGCTTTACGAGCTCGTAAAAATCTTCGATTTTCGTCGTGCTTTATGATCGCCTGTTGGATAGGTGCGTATATATATACCTGCATACAAGCGCGCTCGATTTTTATGTGCTGGCACTTCTCTGTATATATATACTATATACCGCTACCGTCGCTTGTATGTGATTTTACAGTCTCGTATGCGGTGTCCGGGATTCATAGGAGGGTGTATAATATATGTGCGAAGCTCGCATTTATTTTTCATTGCTTAGCTGGAGAGGCTAATTTTTATATAGACGCCTATAGA
The DNA here is from genome assembly GCA_035583055.1 of Torymus tubicola. Classification (NCBI taxonomy): domain Eukaryota; kingdom Metazoa; phylum Arthropoda; class Insecta; order Hymenoptera; family Torymidae; genus Torymus; species Torymus tubicola. The sequence goes on along the minus strand of JAWWEQ010041241.1, from coordinate 12,643 downwards.
TAAACTGTTGGGGTTTTTTTTCGTAAAAGAAATATATGAAATTTAAAGGAAAATATATTAACTTCTGAAACATATTCATGTATATGTATATATATATATATATATATATTTTCGAAACTACACGGCCACGTGCAATATAATCACACAACGACCAAAGTGACGTACGGCGACGACTATTTTCGCGGGGGCCAAATCGGCGCGCGTGCAAGAGATTCTACCACGAGATACAAGCGGTTTCCTCGAAAGCTCGAAGCGCAGTTTCGCTTGTCTATCGGTAAGAATCTAGGCTGCGTCGACAGTCTCTCTGTGTGTCGTCCCTTGGGACGTCGTTTTCTTCGTGGCCTTTTTTTCGTCGGGGGCTTCTGAAGCGACGCCAATCGATCGCGGGTTAGCGTGTATTTTTTATACATTGCCTAGGTGTTACGCGGAAGTAAAATTTAACCTTTTTTGAAATTTTTTTCGGAAATTACGTATTTTTGATATTTATTTTTATCAATAACCCATTCTCTTATAAACACAAAAGATCGTTATATGAAACTCACCTGGAACGTACGCTCAGTTGACGGCGGGGTTAGTGGTGAATGGTGAACGGGTCTGGCAGCCATTACGGGGCTTTCGGTGCCAAGTCGACTTGGTGATGAACCGTGAGTCGAAGGTGACCGTCGATGATGCGTTGCTGCCGTCGTCGTCGTCGTCGTTGCTGTGATGATTGTCGTCTCCCGTGCTTCACGTTCGCATACTGAGCCTGGCGACCAGATCTCACTTTTGCGTCCGGTTGCGCAGCTCGCCACGCTCGATGAGCTACTGCTATTACTGCTGCAGCTTCGGGTGCTGCTCACGCTGACTCGCGATGATAAATCGCTAGGTTTCGTGCTTAGGTTCAGGGGTACTTCTTCCACTGGAATCGGAAAGATAACAACGAGGGTTCGTTGGTTAGAGAGGGATGTTTCTTTGGTGGATAATGTGAGGCTTGGGGTTTTACAGCTTTTTTAAAATGATATACTGATATTCTAATGAACGAACAATTTTAATTCAATTTGAAAACTAACCGTATAAGATCGATTATAAAATATTGAAATTTTTTTTTGGTAAACCAATAATAAGAACTAAGGAATCAGAACCATATACCCTTCAATTTAATTAATTTTCTAATTTTCCCTTTATCAAACAACTATACACACTCTTCAACTCGCAAACTTCCAAGTCAAGTACAGATATATATATATAAATATAACAAAACATATACTCACGAAACTTAGCCTTCTCGGGTGTACACCTCCTAGTAGGTGAGGCACCGCCACCCATCGCAGGACTTGGCGGTCCTGTAGGCATCATCATAGTGGTAGTAGCACCGGGCGTAGGTGGACTACACTCTGGTCCAAATCTCGCGGTCTGCGCAGCAGGGAACCCCGCCGAGTGTGGTAGTAACAGACCCGAGGCAACCGCGTGATGAGCCCACCAGACAGCCGCGACGCTTCCGTAACCACCGTACATCATGCTCCTCATATCTGCCGAGCAAAAAGTATAACGCGTCCGATGGTTATTATATGCTGTATAGGCGAAATCTCAGAACGAAGAGAGATCGTTGTTGTTGTTGTTGCGGTTGTGTACTCGCCGCGGCACGCAAAGGGTATATTAGAGAGTGCGTATACTCTTTTGTTGGCTGCTGTATGTATGTACGTATGTATGTATATGTAAAGAGGATGCGGGGTGGTCTGAGGTTTATACTCGTTGCGCAAGGTTTTGAGCTCACAACGGTGGATATAAGAATAAAAAAGAAAAGTTCGGGTCTCCTCTTTAATTCGAAATCGCAAATATATACGATGGCTTACCTCTAGCGGGCAACGTCGTTGGCAGCCTCTGTAATTCACCGGCGTACCCCGATACCAGACTAAACGCCGAGAGTCTATCGTGCGATTGAGGCTGAGGCGATGCTTGTTGATGGCCAAGAACTGTAGTTATAGATTGTGGCCCCGTGGATGATGGACTCCAGGGACAGTGCGGGTGCACCGATGGACTGCTTGGTGGCGACAGAGTAGCCGGGGGCGAAAGCGCACCCGCGGGCACGCCGCCGCATTCCAGTTCCGCTTTCATGTGCCAATTGTTTTGGGATACGGTTTCTGTAGGGAATATAGAGATGGTGTGGAGTTAAGTATATGAGTTTGTTATGGTGGTGATAAGGTTTTTTTTATATAGTAGAGGTGATGTACTTGATTATAACGATTTTTATATTTGTAAGATGTTGATGGAAATGTAAGTGATTGGTGTGTTGTACTTGAAGATGCGTTATAGTCTTTTATCGTTATGAAGGTACAGAACGCGAGCTTTGACGCGAAGGTTTCGTAAACATAAAGCTTTTTGTACCGATTGATTAATTAATAATTAAAGTTCAATAAAACGTATAGTGTTTTCGGTTTCATCGTGCTAAGCTCTATTCAAATCAAGGAAGTTATTGATTTAACGATAATCCACGTGTCGCTCGTTTGATAATGAATCGCTGAAAATGTATATATATATATATATATATATATACGGATTTCCAATTAAGCTAATAGCGAATAAGAACAATAAAGTACATTTTCAACGGTTCTCAATCAAATTTATTAATATAACAGGCACGTGTGTGTGTGTGTGTGTAACATACGAAACACTCAGCCGATGTTGCATAATCCGATTTACTAGAAATCACCAAAAATTTATGAATGAACTATATAAACATAGTTATTCATGAAATTTTTTACGCACTTAATGAATATAATAGTTCAGAAAGAAAAGAGATATCAAACATTGAGAAAAAAAGCCATACATTATAAGCGAACGACTCAATTCGACGACACGATATATCACGATCTCCATTGCGACGCAACGAGGCGCGAAATCGGCAACGCGATCTTCCGCGATAATCAGCGTAATATACATATATAATCAAGGAAATTCTCGGGGCTGAGATAAGCTAACTGACAGTTCCTACGAAATTCGCGTTTCTTTTTTGCGTGCGTCATAATCTCTCGTGTACACATAAACACACCTGCGCTTACCGGGTATTATGTTTGATCAAGAATTTAGACTGCTTAATGAGCATCGAGTATATCAATGAATCAAGTCTTTGTGTACCCGACGAGATTTTTGAAAAAAAAAGAAGAAATGGAAAAATAAAATGTACCAAGGACGTTTGTATTTTGTCGCGGCTACGTAGATCCCACCATGCACGTGTATATGTGCGAAAAAAAATGACGCACGAAGAAAACTGAGATAAGTGTTGTGGGATTGATCGTATAATTTGAATTGTGTTGACTGTTTGTCGGCGAGAAGTCTGCGGAGAAAATTTCGAACAATGATAAGGTGAGCTGCGGAGTTTGCATCCCGATTGCTTTTGTTAATATTTAGTTATGAATATGCATTGGAAGAATGTAATTTGCAAATTTGGTAAGTTTACGTCATTAACTACTTGTTTATGAACAATTTTAAGAATCTATAGTAATTTTCGCTTCTCAACATATACCTAAAAAATTCTGATTCTATTTGAATAATTTAGATACAGCTTTTAAAATCGTTGCGTTATCACCATTCCACCGACCCATAACTATAATAACGTATATACGCCTGGCGTCTTATCAATCCCATTCAGATTTTCCACCTGAACTCACACGATGCACTTTAATTTTTTTTTTCTCCTCAACTCGCACGTATATATACCCTACATCGAGACCACCTCGTATATATAATATAATACGTGAAACCACGACACTGCGTGCCAGTTTTTCAATTGAAATCCCGAAATCTTCTTGAATTATGTATAATACGCATATATATATATATATATATATATATATATACCTCAGAAGCATACAAACTTACGAAACTCACTCTCGCTTCGGGACCATATGTCGGCGGCGCGATCGCGAGAAATCAATATTTGTACAGACCGGCTACAACGACGCGCACGCGTGTGTCCTTCCGTTCTTTCGCTTGGAAATTCTGATTCCGGCGACCCGCATATAATACACTTACATATATATGCTCGTGTATGTTTCTCTCTCTATAGTATACAACCCATCGTATAGTTTCGCGTGTACATAATTACTTCATTATTCGTACGATGAGCAAACACACACGATGATAATGCGCGCATGGATATATATATAATATTATAATATAATCGCGAGAGGGTTGTGTTGCATCCAAAAGAAAAAAAAAGGGAGAGAGTGATTGAGTAAGAGATGTATATAAGCGCCGGTGCTGGGTTTGTTTTGATCGTCATAATTCACGGATTGAGAATCGATGACGCAAAAAGGCATATACATATATACCGCATCGGGCGTATATAATTATAATCGAAGAGGCACAGACGCACGCTGTCAGAGCGAATTTTTTTGTATGTTTAAACACGTGTTTTGTGTAGGCACACATTACACAGAGACACATATTATACCGTAAACAGGAGCGTTGATTTTTTATTTCTTTATTTTTCACGTCAATGATGTAGCGGAATGTTTTTCGCCGTGTTATATACAGACACACGTCCGGACCCAGGGGAATATTTTTTTTTGCTCTTTACTAGAACACACGACTTTTAGCAGTTAAGTATAGAGCGATATGTACTCGGATTTCGAAAGATTCCGAGAGACCGATTGATTTGTTTTTTCCCGAGTGTATATAATGGTAACGGCTGATTTATTATATACGCGAGGTTTTGAATAGCGCGCGCTAATCCACGAGTTTGCGGCTTATCGGCGCGATGATTTTCTCGAATAAATCACGAGTGATCGAGGCTGCGTATAATTTTCTCGGAACGTATAGTCGCGGTAAGTTTTAGCGCAGCTGATAAAATAGGTATATATGCGACTATGAAGTATATATACGAACAACCCTTCGGTATCTATCGACGTGTGTTATTTTAATTGTGACAATTTATTGTATCGCGATATATAAGTGTTTTGTTTACAGCTGGGTATAGCAACAGGTTGAAGCAATAAATAAAACCGGTGTATATATCTGTGTTATGGTAATGCAACAAAGAATAACTAGGTGACGGGTTGTTAAAATGTTATCGTAACTGTATAAGAATCGTTTAATGGAAGAAAAAAATTCTTCCAAAGCTCTTTTACAATATCCACTATCTCTTCTATAAAAAAAAGAACCGCGATATCCTACTATATCGAATCACAAGGGAGAAGAGAAACAAAAAAGAGTAGAAAACACCCTACTTACCACACATGACGTTTCAAGCCAACCGGTGGTATCAACTTAGTGTCCTGTCCGACCTGTCATCGGAGCACGACCCTTGACGATGTATATATATGTATATCCTCGGCGATCGCTGATGTATATATATATAAATCCAACGACGATCAAACAATCCAAATATATCACACCAGTATCTCAATAGTCAATGCGCAATCGATATATATATATATATAAATCACAAGTGAACCTCGGAAAAAGTCTCGACCACGACAGTGTTAAATCAACGAATAAAAAAAAACAAAATTGCGCGAACTTAACACCACGACTGTATGTATATATATCTGTATATAACTCGTGGAGTGCGCGCCGTATAATACGATGCAACAGCGAGGAGGGCAGACAACTGACTGAGGATGCGTGCGTGAGCGTCCGGTCTCGGCTCCTCCGCCCGACTGACTCTCTCGCGGTACGGGCGCGTGCGGTTTACCTGTTCTCTCTTTCTCTCTCCTCTCGTCCCTCCACACACTCGCGCACAGGTAGGTATATATATATATAACGTATATTACATACACGCGAGCGCCAGCAGCCCCGCCGCTCTTCTTCCCCTTCTCCCTTTGGGTATACTCACACACACACGCGTGTAGAAAAGAGTGAGAGCACCCCTGTTTTGGCGTGTATATAAGGTATATATATAGAGAGAGACACTGATGCGCCCTATACTGTACGCTCCGCCTACACGATGGTAGAGGGGGAGACTAGATAGCGCTGGTCTAGGGTGGAGAGGTGGGAGATGGAGGAGGAGGTGGGTAGCGATTGGCGAGAGGAGTGGTGGTAATAGTGGTGGTGGTGGTGGTGATTCGGTGGTGATTAGGTATAGAAAGAGGGTGCGTTTGCCGAGGTGATGCGCTACGGGGTTTAGGAATGCGGATGATTTTGAGAGTTTGGATTGGACTGAGGTATATAGCAGAGAGTTTTTTTTGTGGATTTAGGAACGTTTTTATCGAAGTGTTGGGAAATTGTTACGCTGAAAGATTTTTCTTTTTCTATAGAAAATTAATATAAAGGATTACGAAAAAAAAGCTTTTTTTATAGCTTTAGACGTATTATTACAATTAAACGTTTATGCAAGTTTGGTAGTAGAAAAATGGAAGCAGAAAATAATATATAGGCGGTATTGACACTGCAGTGACGCTTTGATTGCTTACGAATTTGATTGATATGATACGTTTTGATTTTAATCATGCTGAATGTAGGTTTGTCGATTTAGACCTACACGTTAATCGTTTGAATAACCACTTTTCAATTACTACAGACATTATATTTTCATTTCTGGTATATCACGATATATACAATATATTGCTTGGAAAATTTGTCAAACGTATATTTGTTTGCCAATAAATAAACAGCAACGTTATTGTTCAGATTACAGCTGGTACAATTGTCTGTATCTATACTTTGTTTAAATCTGTTAAAATTTTCCAATTCCAAAACCTATGATTAAATAAGTTTAGTAATACAATCTATAACCTACCCGTGTTGTTCCAGATTTTAGTATATGCGTGGACATCTGTAAATGACAAAAGATCACTAAAAACATTGTATTCGTATATAATATACAGGAACATTATCATCAGACAATGTTGGTTCAGTGGTATTTCAGGGTTACAATAATGCCTATTTTAAGACATTTATCGAGTAAATAATAATAAATTTGGAAATGACAATTCAAAGTAAATCACATGTTCGATATCAAGAACCAAAAATCATCGGAATTATAAATCACGAATTATAGTGTAACTCGATCAAATTACAACAGTGAATCACAGCTGTAAAATTTGATTAATCACTAATATATATTTGACCATGAACCACATTAAATATTTCACAAAATTTTCTAACCAAAAACCACGAAATATTTATATTTACATATACTCATACTCATCTGACACACCTTATACATATCTCTATGCGTATATCGCTTGCACCGCAATCGCGGGAACAGGTGCGAGTGTGCGCGGCGTACGGATGCGCATACAATCTAAAATACCTGGAACGCCGCGCCGTCTGACGTCGCCGTTTTTTTTTATAGTCATTAGAGTAATTATCGAATTCTGTGCGCAAACGAGTGAAAACTCCAACGTATGTTTGATATTTAAATCAGAGCGGTAATTAATGTTTGCACTTACGTGGTTTGCGTCTGGCAACAGAGGAATTTTTCGCTAGATTTATGTATATATATATGTCGAGGGGTCGGGCTGTTATGATTTAATTTACTCGTCGGTGTCATCACGCGCGATGATTTCGATACGGTGCGCGAATGATTTATTGCAGCGCAGAAAGGGATTTTCCGAGTTGCGATTATTGTTTTACGCGAATATATATAGCGGAGTTATCGTATGTATAATTGGAATATAAGCTTAACGATCGTGTATATATATATATATATAAGTGATGTCGAACATAAGTAATGCAAAGATTCGAAAATAAGTCGGAAATTTTTTAAGGCCATTGTAATCGGTACGTGATTAATGATTCGTGAAATTTTGCGACAATTCATTGATTATATGTGTTTGTATTTTGATCGTGCTTATAGTGCATATGTACGTATATGTAAATGGGTATAACGCATATTATGTTGTGTTTTAAAAAATGACATATATATTTTTATTATGTTGAAATAATAAAGGAAACTGCGACTGAAATCTTTTTTTTTTTAACTATTTTTCCAATAAACAAAGTTAAACAAGCAAAATATAAAAAAGTTGCTATTTTCTTTGTGAGTTGGTCTTTATGAGAGAGCATGAGTGCGTGTTTTCATTGTCTTTATTTAGAGTGAAATCGTAAAGAAATATTGTTCTTAATCGGCGTCTCTTAAAATAAATTAATCAAAACACAATATATAAAACTATATATTGTAACAATCTTCATTGGTTATTATGATAATTAAATAACATTATAAATATTATCGATAACTTTCGTTATCGACGCATCGCTAAACATTTTCATATATATTTACACTTATATACAACCTATATATCTATGTGTGGGGGTGTGTGTGTGTGTGTGTGTGTGTGTGTGTGTGTGTGTGTGTTTGTGAATATATAGATTCTTGTTTGAACAAGGTCACATAAATATATGCAGTGAAAAAGAAAAATAGCGACAAAAGAAGTATATTCAAAGCAAAAGTAATCATGGTTTCCAGAACTAGTTTTAAATATATATATAGCTATATTATCACTAGAGCCAACGCAAACACAGAACTCTGAAAAACAGTCACGTAAGCTTTCATAGCAAGGTCACGACGTTAATTTCCGAAATATATAGGATATACAATATATATATATATACCTTCGCTCCATCCCTACCCATATATTCACCTTCTCTCTCTCTCTCTCTCTCTCTCTCTCTCTCTCCCACACCTCCACCAAATCTTCACTCTCTTCATTCACTTTCCCCTACTCCTGATAACGAGCGTATATATATATACTACACTTAAATATATATACGCTTAACGCGCCTGCGCGCAGTATATACGCACCATCGAGCGCAGAGAGTAAGAGAGAGAAAGATAACCACCCGCGCACGCCTCCGCGGCGCAGTGCGATTGGCCGCAACGCGGATTGGCCGTTCGTGGGAGCCGCCTCTCTCACTCTCTTTCTCTTTCTCTCTCTCTCTCTCTTGGCTAGCTCTATGCGCCGGCGCACGGCTTGGCCTATGCGCGGCCGAGAGCATAGAAGAGTGGGGGAGGCGCGATGGGATGAAAGAAGAGAGAGAGAGAGAGAGGAATGCGCAAAGTTGCAGCGCGGAGATTGTTGGAGAGCCGTGCGGAGGTTGGTACCGCGGTGCAGGTTACTTGCTGGGGGTTTGGAAGGAGGTTTGTGACTGGAACGTATTGGGTTATGAAGTATTATAGTGATATGTGTTTGAATATTTTGAATATGTATAGATTTTTTGTAGTAAACATTTACATGTTCATGTAGATGATTGATAATGTAACAAAGATTTGATACCTTCATATAACTTTAATCAATATAGTTTTTGAACGAGCGTTTAAACAATTGTCGTAGGCTTCCGGTATATCTGGTTTCGAAGTTATAATGAATGAAAAGTCTTATCAAAAGACTCGTAACATCGACCAATTGTTCGGGATATAATAAAGGCAGCCGTTTTGAGATCTCTTCCACATAATACCTATATATATATGCATATTCATTGAAAATTTTCCACGAAAAAATAACTAATCGTGAAATCGTTTTCCAAAAATCCAATAGCTCACATTACCATCGAGCACGTACGCTGCTATTAATAACGTTACGCAAAACGGCATATGAGCAGAGAGAACTAGAAAGAAAAAGAAAAGGTGTATATTCTAATGAGGCCTCGAATCGTACTAATAAGCTGCGCACGCTTCTATACCGGTTCGCATTGCACCTGGGGTTAATAGGCCGCGTCCTTCCTTTTCCCTCCCTGTTCGCTTCGGCTTGCTTTTTTTTCCTAGAAACGACGAATGTTAATGATGACTGTTTATGAACTGTAACGCGCCGATTTTCACCGACAATGAGCTCTTCTCGCTTCACAGTTATTTTCGAGTCGTCAATTTTACTTTAGAATAATTTATATTTTTCTGGGTTATGAGGGATGTGAGCAGGTATAATTGCTTTAGGGATTGCTGATTTTAGTATAATGTATTTATAACATGGTTGGTGATTTTTTAAATGAATTGAATATTTTGCTTATTTGAAAAACTATTTTCACATATATCGATCATATTCTTAGAAGAGTTACTGATTTTATTTTATGTATACCTCATCGGCAGTGATTCTCTATCATCTTGTTTATTAAAAGCAACAAATATATAAGAATTTAAAAATAAATAGTAAAATCCTTTTGTTCAGTAAATCAATCAACACTTCATATAACACATTACTTTATATCTTCAGAGTTTCTTTAATATTTAACTTCGGAATGACAAAGTCTGTATAATAGTGGGTGAATTATCGATAAATTTGAATACAAAGATTGGTATAGTTTCAGACAGCTATACAGATGACGATATGGGATAAGAATGGTTATCGGATAGATGCCTAGATTGCATAAATTGGTACAGCTGTCAAATTTTTGCTACTCAAATATAATAGTTGATATAGGTCATCTACAAATATACACCCAAAACCGACCAAATTATTCCGGTAATTAAATGATTACAAGTCGTAATTCCACACATTAAAATTCAAAAGGAATAAGCAGAATAGCTTGGAAAAACAAAACGCGTCAATCTAAAACGAATCGTCGTAAGAATCAAAAGCACATTGCAAAGTACATTTAGACAGTTCGCTAAAACCAGATGCGAAATTGCACGCAGCAATACGTCGCTATTATAGCTCTCGGGAAAAACATAACTGAGCGACTGCACAACCGACGCTAAAAAAAAAGAAAAGAAGAAATAACACATCGCGCACACTCGGCACGTTTCGTCGCAATAATAAGCGCGCCGTGCACCTAGACACACACATACACAGAGACACATATACATAGAGTCAAGTAGCCAGACACTTGTCTATACTCTCATTCACGCATGTACGTATATATATATCTATATATATACACGCCACTCTCGCATCTACATACATACGTACATGCTCGAACAATAGGGCAATTACCATCGCAATGCATCGTGGCGAGGGAAAACTGGGTAACAGCTGCGTCGACAATAGGGCCTCGTGCTTTTCTCGACTTACTGCAGCTCTCGATTCACTCTCTCTCTATATAGGTATATATCGGTTCTGTCTCTCGTATATATATATATATATATCCCTGTCTTTGTGTCTATCTCACCGACGCCGCCTTCTCCTCCTTCTCAAGCCTTCCCTGCCGACAACCAACAACGAGAGAAACTCTTTTTCCCCCTGCGATCCAGCGACACGCATCATCATACCGCAATTGTTTGCTCTCTTGAGGATGCTTATATATATATCGGAACGCGAAAAGCTATATATACGCGAGTATATTGTATAGTGTATATATAAGGCGAGCAAATCTTGGCCGATGAAAATTATATGCTTGTATTGTAAAGACGGACAGGCTCTTTAAATTGACGTTCTTGAATGGCGCGTGTAAACAGCCCTTTTTTTCTGTTTCTCTCTGCTACTATGAGGGATATGGGAATTCGCACGAGTTCGCGGCCACACGTACGACGCTTAGGATAATCGTGTATGAGAAAGAGAGAGAGAATTCATGTACTTCTTTAGTTCTTTATCTGTTTTATTTTTTGCTTTTTTGTATCGCCGCGCGGCAGGGTTTGAAGGTCGAAGAGTAAAACCGCAGGCGAACGGGTTCACGACGACGTTCTATTTTTCTCCATCATTCTTTTTGTTTTCGATGTGTGGGAAATTGCGGGCAGAAAGGAGTCTTATCGGATGAAAGTTATTGTCGATCGAAAAGTATATATATATATATATATAAACAAGAACAGTGGGAACGAATTTGTTCGGAGTCGATATATAGGTACTTTTGCGTGTTTGTAGATATAATGGATATTTGTTGTGGAAAAATATGATCTGTGGGAAAGATCAAAAACTTGTCGTGAATTCAATTATTTTATTGGATGTACAATAATAAGTATTTAATTATTTCATCGAAATATATTTTAAATATAATGATGTCGAATTTTTTCATTCTTAATGCACTACCCCCCGCAGTTGCTTATCAATTTCATTACTGAAAGTTACCCCTTAATTAATAAATGGATATATATTAACACATTTAATAATCAGCGTAAAATTCTATACGATTTAATTTCATTAATACGATTTTTTTCATATACCAATTATACCAATCGAGACTTATAACGCTCAGTGAGTTGAAAACTTTCTTAACAAAACGCTTTGCGCTCAAACGTTATTCGAGCGTTAAACTTGGTCTAGAACGACAAGGCTCGTTATCAAGCGAGCAAAAATAAAGCTGCAGTGACTCCGTGGACTCGTTAACTTGACTCCAATTTTCAATAATTGCATGATTACACCTGCACTCCGCGCAATATATATATATATATATATATATATATATATATGTATGTATATATATATATATATATACAATATAATCGCCAGGCCAGGCTTCACGTTTAATGGCCGCCGCCGCCGCCGTTCCGATAACTCAAAACCTTCTGCACTTGGGAATCCAGAGTTACGTAGAAATAACAGGTTTGGTTTTATGCTATTTGAACGAAAAAAAAAGAAGTATAAAGAATATAGAATACGTCGAAGCTCCGGTTATTGATTTTTTTTTTCAAGTTTTTTTTCGTAACGACCAGTATATTTTCTATATAATATATCCTACTAATGACATTGAAAATAAGAATATAATGTTAATATTCATCTTGATGTAGTTTTTCAATTAATAATTAAAGTATAGTTTAAATTTGGCGCGTCAATCTAATGATGAGAACTATTATAAC
>JAWWEQ010041220.1:0-18254 GCA_035583055.1 Torymus tubicola | reverse complement strand
CGCTTTCCTTTTGACACTTTTCCGGACTTTTCCCCAGCTTAATTTTATCAAGTGCAATAAAATAATAGGTGATTCTTATGTAAAATTTCATGCTCTACAACTTTTGTTTGGGACTTTTCCAGATATCTTTTACCGTTCGCGAGCTATAAGCGAAAAACCGTTCGGGGGTGGTTTTTTGCAAATTTAGGGATGACCCCGGGCTTTTTGCAACCTGCCATTTTCACCATCGTTTTTAGAGGGTGCGTTTTACAAAATATCAAAAGGCAAGCTACTTTAAAAAAAAGTCGATTTGGGACCTATGTGTTCTTGTTTCTTTTATTATTGGGTCATCGACATTGATGATAAATTGTTTATTTTTGATAGAGGTTTTATTTCATGTTTTTAACAACCTTATTAGGTATTTCTATAGAAAAAACTGAAATCAATATGTATCGTTAAAATAAAATTAAAAAAAAATAAAAATAGGCGTAGAGCAAATTTAGGAAAAATTTCATAAGTAATTATTAAATTAAAATTGAATAAATATATGATCAAAGAGTAAATTAAATAGTATAAGTTCAAATTTTAACGAAATGAGATATTTTTCTTATCAAAAAGTTAATCAAGGAATTTATCGCGGGGAGTATCTATATATGATTATCATTTCGCTGAGTCTGTAATTGATTTTATAATAAAATCTCCTAAGAACTTATCAAAGTGTTGCGTACATATTTTTAATTAAGTACTTATTGCATGATAGCAAATATAATAAAAAAGATAGCGGTTTTTATGTAACATTGAACTTGCAACGTTATCGATCTTGTTGTAGAGTTCAGAGAAAAAGAAAGTAGGTAATTATGTATTTATTATTTTCGTATATTTCTTTGAATTTTAATAATTGATAACGTTTGTAATCATATTTATAGACTCTTATATAATATGCATTTAATTATCTCTGAACGCAATTTCGAACATACGTAGAAGTAAATGAAAAAGTTTTAAGACATATTCTAAACGTAAGTCTATTTTTAGTAGCTTTTTTCAATTTCTACTAAGGGATTGTGAAGAAGATATGATAGAGACGTTTTTGATCATGACTGTAATGTCGATTAATTTAAATTTTAAAATGTATTTAATTTTCTCTAATCGGATTCTTACAATTCCAATATTCAAAGTGAATGGCAGCCCAATATATTGCAGTTCGGTACACCTCTAATACTAACTGCACACATTACAGGCCTCATAATAACGCGCAACCTGCGAATGTAACATTTCAACAAAAGAAAAGTGAAACCAGATTCCGACACGAGAGAAAAACATTACGCCAACCACTGTTTTTCCCGCCCTCCGATTTGTTTTACTTTTGTTATCACTCCATGGCATCTTTTCTACTACAAGCTGCATTACAATCACAGAACCCAGATACACACATCGCGCTATTATATATACTGCGTGCATCACAAAAGGCGAAGAATATCGCGGGCACGCGTGTGCGCGTCATCGGGAACGCGCTTCCGGTTTTCTGCGCTCGCACTCACTAGTACATATCACCGGAAACGCGCCAGTGCACTCGTACTCTATACACCGCTTCTTATACGGTAGGTGCATTAACCTTGCACACAATGCATAAAGCATAAGATATATATATATATATATATATATATATATTACATGCCACGTGGTTGCGCATGAGTATGACTTAATTGTCTGTAGCTGGACAGCGAGACGTTAGTCGGATCCAAACGAGTTTTTCCATCCTCGAAACGTTTTGTTTTTTTGCAGCGATGAGTGTGGCGCCTGAGAATTTTTTTACCATGCAGGACAAAGTCCACGTGGGAGAGGACGATTCTCGGCTTTATACGCGATGACTCGTGCATTGAGCGTTGTCGATTGGTAGGGGAAAAGAAAAGGACGGGAGAGGAAGATTTCGTAGAAGTTTGTCTTTCTAGATTTACGAAGACAAGATAAATTATTGCGCGCGTTTTTCTTTTGATACTGGAAAAAAAAATTCGCGGAAAAAATTCGTAATAGGTATGATGCTGTTCTGAAAGTTAGTTATTACGTGAAATTTAACTTCTTTGAGGAACTTGACGAGTGACCTTTATATAAGTTCCTGCGTAGCTCGCATATTAGCTTTCGTGTAGATAATTGAACTCTGAACTAGAGATTTCAAGAATATTTTAATCACAAGATATAGTGCATGTGTTAAACAGATATTAGGTATTAAAGTGTCACGAGATATTTTAAATGAGCTATCACTCAATACAGACACTTGAATGGTTATCAAAAGATTCAAAACGATAAGATAAAATATTTATTCGCAAATCTCGTGTGAATAGAATATGGATTCGAATTATGTTGAATAATCTTTTCATTCTTAATTTATCATTTTTTAATAGTAATATCTAGTTCAATATGAAGATGATCTTTTTGAAAAAAAAAAAATTATTGTCACATGATTGTTTTTATAACGTTATTTTATGCTAAAGCAGCATTTCGGTATGAGGCATTGAATTTTATAACAATATCGATCGTCACAGGATATATCTCATTCTAAAAATTTGAACTTCGTCCAAAAACATTCTTTTAATGAATATACAATTTGCAAAACCTCAAACCATAAAATATTTTATGAACCTTCATCGATTCTTCATAAATTTTCAAAATACATGAGGATGATTTTTTGTAAAAAGTTTTTAAATTAACATTGCATCCGAGCCACTAGGCACACTATACCACTCGAATTTCCTTCACTCAAACTAAACTGAACATCGTCATCATGATCCACGTTGAAAATCCCTTAAAATCCCTCTTGAAAATCGAGCAGCAGCAGCAGCCAAACCACATAGGGTCATAAATCTAGAAGCATCAGCGACCTGTCCAAACGATCACACATCCTTTTCCAGCATCGCTTGCTATATGTCCACTTAATCTCTAACTTTCTTCGTCAAAGCAGCTACGTCTTGGACTAAAAGTCAATCGTCGATTTTCTTCTTCAGAAACATTTCGCGCGTGTGTGCAAAGACGTTCACGTATATATGTTTTTTGGCTCCGAACGCGCGTATGCGGCACACGCGGTACAATTGCGTAACGAGTACATCGGCTATTTCGAGTATCCGCCGGGCAAGCGAAGAATTTCACGTAAGTAGCGTAGAGGTTTGACGTGCGAATGCGATTCTGGCTGCTGACACACACATACACACACAGACAGAGAGTATATTATCTGCGTACCGAATCAGCGCGTTGTATATAGTTGCAGCGGGTTGCACGCACTGGTTCGCGCCAGTTTTAGAAAATTTCGGTTTATTGCAAAGCACGAAAATATTCTATGATTGGTTCGTGTATGTGGTGAAATTCGTTTACGGTATACCAAGATAAATGAAAAAACTTTGTATTAATTTAGCACTCGTATAGAAGTGTCTGACTGTAAATGTTTCACTCTTCTGAAATCTCGATGAAAACGGAACGTTAAGTCTGTCTGATTACTTATTTTAGATAATCAAAGAGATAAGCGCGTATTATGTAAATAATTGTAATAAATTATGCAAGGGATTAATATACATGAAAGATTGTCAAAAAAGTTATTCTTTTGTAAGTAAATAAAACCATTTTGATAATATAAGGTTCTCATCGCAAATGAATAATAATAAAATTCGACTAATAAAATTGTTTGTAGGCATGATGACGAAGCTTCGTATTATCGTGAGTGCACTCAGACATTAAAAGTTTTTGCCGCGATTTTTATCATTTTCTATGCATCAGACGTACTTCATTAAAACAAAGCGCGTATTCCATTCACACTCCGAATAAAAACCATTCAATTTTTTTCAATTAAAACTTTGCTTCATTGCTTTTAAAAAAAAAGAGAACTAAAATATTCTCGTATAACTTCTGCATCAATATACCCAAACTAAAGATTTTCCCCCAACCATATACGCATTAATTCCTCCTCGAAATAATTATACAGAATATTCCTTTTCATATTTTGGTCAATTACTGAAATCAAGCTATTATTCTCTGTTATAAGTTAAGTACAAACCTCGGGAAAAATAACTAGGCGCGTATCTCAACTACATACGAGAATGTTCCAAAGCAATCAAAAAAAAAAGAAAAATCATGGGTTCCGTTCGCCGGATGTTTTTCCCTTCTTCTTCTCCTTCTTTTCCTTCTTCTTCGTCTACTCCGCGTACATATACATATACATATACATGTCGAAATGCCCGCAGCATCTTACGTATACACTCCGCACTGTGTGTCGCTTGTGGTTCGCCGCGTCATGAACGAGTCGTTTGCGAGTGCGCGTGTACTCGATCGCCTAAGTACACGCGTACTCAGAATAGACGCCGGGAGCCCCGAGCGATTCTCCCGAGCTGAGAACAGTTGCGCGCAATTTTCTATAGAGAGATGTCGTATTGTTGAGCACTTTATGTTTCCTTCTAGTTTTTTTTATTGGTATTCGAACACTACATTCCGCAATAACACAATCAGATATTGAAAATTTTAAATTAAAACGTGTTTTGAATCCTTATATTACTTGCACGTATATATCAGTAGCAATTAATTCTCCCTTGTAATGTAAACAATAGGATAACCCAACGAATTTTTTCAGCTTGTTACATGCATTGATAATTGTAATGATGTATTATTCCTTTGAATTCAACTGTACAAGAGAAGCAAATGAACTTCGTGTAACCTTTATTGTATATGCATCGTGATATAGATTATTATATCATTCCCAATAATTATTATCTCCAATGCTCCGTTATATATACCCTAATATACTTCATAACTTTTCTTTTCGGAACGTTTTTATATAATAAACGAACAAATATGACAGTAAATTTTAATAAACGATTCATTACACAGTTTCAAACTGTAATAATACATTCATTTCCCAAACATTCGTCGAGGTAAAAGCGTTATCGAGATACGATCATACAGCATTCCTGGGTGACGTAGTTTTCGCGCACTGCGAAAAGCCCAAACACAATGCAGTAACAATAAATCGCGTAACTTATATATATATATACACACGTATTTCGCCGCACGTCCTAGAATTTCCACGGAACAACGCGGCGCGCGCGCAGCAACGCACTCGTGGCGGAGATGAATGAACGGCGTAGAAGAGAGAGGCAGGTATCATGGGTATAGCAAAAAAAACACGCGAATGACCTCGCGAGTAAACGGCCGTCGAGTGCCTTTCGTCAATCATTATAACGGCATTATCTACGTTTCTAGCAACCAACTCTCTCTGTATACGCCACAACAACACTATAAACAGAGAGGCCAGAGATAAATTTTCGTCTTATATAGTTTCGACGAACAAATCTTTGGACGACTGGATAACGTAATCCCGGTAATTGAGTGTTGTTGAGGGAGAACCTATTTTTCTCCTTTTCTCCCTCTGTATATATATCTACATACATTTATATCAAACGCCTGGGCGTATAAGTTGTTTCAGATATATAGACACGTGGAGAAACTGATCTGGAGACAGCAGATACCTTGCCTCGGATCTACGGCAGATCTTCACCAAGTGTGTGTTGGGTAACTCGAGATAATTCGATCGCTAAACTAATTCGGACAGTTTTCTAAGGACTAGTAATCAATGCCAACAGCTACTAAATATGAAAAATATGCCTTATAAATCGTTTTTATTTATTTGAGAATGATCGCGACATTTTTATATAACTTTCTTTTCTTAATTTTCAGCGAGTCACGCATTTTATAAAATCATAAAGTAAGAATTTCAAAGTGTATCTAACATAAAAAAAACTCATATAAAAATGAACAGAAATAATTGTGTAAAGGACCATTAAAATAGATATAAGAACAATTTTTCTGGTTTGATGTTAAGAAGATGGGATTTTAGGCATGAGCAAATACGAAAATTGGGAAATTTACATTTAAAGGGTAGTGAGTTGAATTAATGAAATATGATCTGATAAATAAAAAAAATTCAGATATTTATTGGTCCTTTTTGTGTGTAGAAAAACTGAAAGTATGATCAATATAATTTTTTTGGTTTACTTTACGGCAAAATTATGTATTAATAAATTACTATATAAACATTTTATTAGCTATTTTATACTTACAACTAGTATTGTTTGTTAATAGCCAAATAAAGTATTTTTATACTTAAAACATTAATTTTTAAAAACACAGTTTATTCAGTATATTTATAATATTTTTTTAACATTGACCGAATTATCCCAAGATACTTTATATATTGACGTATAATACTCTATCCCATGAGTGTATGAGGTATAGAACACACGCGCCGGTTCGATTAGGTGAGATGAATGAAGCGGAAAGGTTTCCCCTTCTCCCCTATGTGCGGATCATACCCATAGTAAAAGGGATCATGGAGAATGCTGATTTATTCGAAACTTGATTCAAAATGTACCTCGCTGAGTTGTTGTTTCGTAGTATATAGAACGTGGCGCCGCAATGGCTGTACGCAGACACGTTAGCTTCTATGGATATACGTGTCGTGATTTGTGATGAGTTGCAGATATTCTATATAACATAGATTACAGTGTAGAGTGTATTAATTGGATTAAACTTTTAGCAATTTATTGAAATCATTCCGCCTGAAAATTTTAAATGAAAGAGGCTTTGTAAGGTAGTTTAATTCATGATGAATGTGCGTAGGAAGGCTAGAAATGCAAAATAAAAAATACGTTGAATATAATGATTACGTTAAGTAATATAAAAAATATAACACGGAGTGTGCTGCGCAATTTTTCTTTCAAAGTAGACTTAAATATTTCCATTTCGACATATATTTAGAGAGTTATGTTTTACACAAATTTTCTAGAGCACTAGGGCACATGAACAATCATTGCATTTATAGTTTTGTGTTTCCACTCTCCTATTGTAAATTCGAAGTTTAAAAACAAAACGATTGGAAATATTCAAATTTCAATCATTATTTATAATTCGTAAATAGTAGTTACATGAAATAAGTTGTTATAAATGCATTTTCTTTACTTATGATCATCTTGTTCATGCTCATTGACCTTAGAAATATGGGAACCATTGGTTTTTGAAAAAGCTCTATTTTATTTATTATTATTTCGTAAAATAATGAAAATCAATTCATCGATTTATAAAAAGCTCACACCTTATAATAATTTTGAAGACTGTCTAATTTAATGTTTATGTGTTAAAACATATGACATCATACATTATATTGTTGTAACGTTCAAAATAGACAAAACTGTAAAATTTATTGTTTATTGATTTATTCTAGAAACTATAGCATGGCACTCCGATCAAAGATAATCGAATAGCTATAAATGTTTTATAGTAGAAGTTTTTATAGTACGTCCCGAATATATAATTTGCGAAAATATTTATCTCTTAGTATACATTTATGTTGCCAAGAAATAATTTCCCTTTAAAGACACGAGGTTTGAAGTGATAGTAAAATCATTAAAAATTTTTTACTCAACTATTTTGATATAGTTACGATGTTTATAAACATTTATATAAATTCATTTGACAAGTTAAAAACTAATTTTATGTAATAAGAAAAATTTTGTTATTGCTTTATTTTTCAAATAAACTTACGCCCTGCGTTATTTGGTTTTTCTGATTTTTATAAATTTGTAAATGCAATATGAGTAGATATAGATTCACCATAAAATTACGTATAACTTTAAATAGACATTTTGCACTGTCTAATCGCTGATTATTGGAGCACAAGCATAAAAATCAACAACAAAAATATTATTCTATCATTATTCTGGCAATAATAAATTGCCACACGATTGACAAAATAGTGAAATTTTACACTGTTTTAGCCCTAATAGTAGTGCCCGTCTGTAAATATTTCATCTACTCTCTTTAAAAATGAATAATCGAAATATTATTCTACCATTATCACAGCAATAATAGATAGCTACCCAATTATAACTTAATTTGAATATTCTTGGTAATTGATCAGTATTCAATTTCCTTCAGTTTAACGTTTTCTATTAGTTAACAATTATTACAAGAAAAGAACAGAAATCATAACCTTTTTATTGAAAATGTATGTTACGGTGAAGTTACAGTGGCATTCACATTTTTATGACGAAACTACCTCATGCCCTCGTAAGAGCGCGAGCAATAATCGAAATCGTAACTTTTCTCACCTCAACACAAAATATAGCCTAGATTTTATATTTTTAATAGACCGTTACTTATTCCCAGGGCAATATCGAGGAGGCAAATTATTACCTAGTCAAGCGTTACACTGCCCTAGAATCGCGAATGCGCACACTTGCACTATTTTATAATTTTACCGAATCGATATGACAATTTGCGCAAACCGCTACATTGTCGTAGCATTGCAATAATCACAGCTTATTAACACCGGAAAATATCGTAATCGCTCATGAATTCATACAAAATTCATTTCTTCGTATAGATATCGCAAATCATTCGATCGCTCGAAATACCAATATTTTCTCGCGAACGAAAAAAGTCGGACAAAAATATATAGAAGGCTTGAATATACTGCCGCATCTGTCACGCTACTCGAGCTGATAAAAGACGCGTGCATGCAAATAATAATCCTATCGCCTTCTCTCACGTGTCCTCTTTTTTTTTACAAAATATTTTCTGCACTGCAGGAGGCGTGTGTATTGCCACATGTATTAGTATATATATATATATATGCTTATACGTACACGCTCACATGTGCGCGCGCGCGCGCACAGCTGTTTGTCAATTTATTTCAGCCGTATGACGAAGACGCGAATAACAAGCAATTAATTTCGATGAAACGATAGATGCGCGATTTCCTTAGCATGTTTTCTTCTCGTATCGACAGTATAATACGTATATAATGTGTGTGTGTGTTGAGAGTTCGCGTGTAAAACTCTTGTGAGGGAAGAAGATTATAGGGGATAAGTACATAAAATAGCTTAGACTGAGAAGTTGATCGGCAGGGTGTTGGCTTATTAAAGGTAGGAGTTTCCGATGTGGCAGGTTTTCTATTTTTGTTGTTTGAAGAAAAGAACAATTTCTAAAAGTCGAATATACTTGCGTACTTTTCTTTACATAATTTCAATTTTTAGTCATAATTTTTATTTAAGATGTAGCCTAAATAATAACAACTATTATATTTTTTCTATTCTCAAAGCTAGCAATAAATGAATTATCTATTTATTTAGTACAATATATTGCTCGTGTAATTTGACAAATAATGTCAGAAACTTTAAAAATATTTAAATAATATCAAGATTGGCAAATTTTTATCAAAGCAGTAAAAAAAACTACGGACAAAAGTAGTGTAGTGGATTTTAAGTAACATAAATGGACTTTTGCTACTATACAATCTTTTTTTAATTAAATTTATTTTTTGATAATTTTAGAGCCGATTTATTAAAGAGTATGAACTATTGAACTATTAAAAGTAAATATTGATATAATAACCAAAATAATTAAATTTTATTAAAAAATGCAATATTATATTTTCTATTTTTTATTAATTTACATCAATAAAACTATTTTTTGATTTACTATTTTTATACTGTTCTTGATATTATTCATTTAATTTAACAATTGAGCTTATTATGCAGTAAAATGCATAAGTTGTATGAAAATTCTTCGAAATCCGTAGACCATCAACAATCTAATTACAACTTAGGCTTCCAATTCCTGAAAAAGCATACTCGCAGCATACTACTAAAGAAAACCGAATTTTAATGTTTATACACATAAGATTTATTTTGATATCCAATCACCTCATTCTTGAATACTATCTTACAATGTACCTCTGTACGAACGCGCTGCACAAGCGTATGCCCAGAGCTTCCTGAACTACACATACATGTATATATGTATAAGTATATATAATTTCTCGAAAAATGTTTTCTTGCTAAGCCGCTTCTCGCGCAATTGCCCGACTGCCCCGACACGACGAGCAAAGTACCAGTACAGCCAGCCAGCTCATCCGTAAGAGGCCATCTGTTTTGCCGCGTCTTTCTCGGTGCACTGGTACTCGCGTGCTGCGGTGAACGCAAAACGAAAGTGCAGAAAAAGAAAAAACTATGCGCATATAAGTAGCGTTGGGAACAAAGAAAGTGAACTCTATATTACTCATCGATGCGCGCGCCGACACAATTGCACAAGACGATTATATTATCCCCTCTCGAGAGCTGTTTTGCGTCTGTTTCAATGCGTTTAACGCTTTTTTTGCAAACTTTTTTAAGTAGCACACGCGCTAGATGGCTGCGATGTAGTCAGAGGTGTATCTCTCGGGCTTTGTTGATAAACTGAACGAATCCGAGTGTTTATCAACAACGAATCCAAAGGAAAATACCATCACTGTACGATTTATATGCGTTACTTTGGTTATTTATTTTGTCTGCTTTCGAATAAATATTTGCATAGATAAAACTTCGTTGGAATAATCTCATCGTTTTGTATTTCTCAGAGAGTTCAAGGTTAATTTTCGAACCGAAAAGTCAAAAGTGATATATTTTTAATATACTTTAAAATTGCTTATCTCGAAGTCTTTTAGTATGATATATCTTTTGTCTTTAAAATCGAAAATTTATTATTTTCTATATAAAAAAATCGGTACAAGCTTATCATCCAACATTATTTTTGACGACCAAAAACATTTTGTTCATAAAATAAACATTATACATTTGACATTGCTTTGTAATTTCAAATAGTTTTTACATCACTAACGCATTACCTAATCTATTTGCGAATAGTAAGCTAGCTAAAAACACTTTAGTAAAAAAGAATTTGAAAAAAATTATTTACGCAAAAGCTTTTTAAGAACTCAAGGAAGGTGCAAAAGCAATGATCGGCTCAATCCCAATGACAATATATTTTTTATTTCTCTCCTCGATGCTATTTACCGTCTTCTTGCGCGACTATAACATAATAAAATTTCAAAAGTCGCTGAACCCATTACTTAGCTTTATCCTTCAAAACCTATATACTCAATCACACTTTACTCGTCGATTTTTCAGTGCACTCAGTGCATATGCTATATCTCTTGCTTCTCGGAAGTTAAAACGACATTGACCAATGGGTAATGAGCACAATGGCAGTTGCTGTGCGACAAACGTGACGTATTAAAAGTGTAGGCGTATCCGATGGATTCATGCTGCACGGTTCAACGATCCGGTCGAAGCCACGCGAGTGTTCGATCGACGCGTTCGCTCGCGTATTTAACAGAATACCGATGTCGTTGCGTTTAACGGTTTAAATACAACTGTTACGTAAAATTAGCTCGCTCGAGTAGTTGATGCACCCCCATTATGTATTTTCTATCATTTTTATCGATCTTGTGTGTAATTGTCTGTATAAGTAGCATCGCAAATTTGGAAGCCACAAATTGCGGGTTCCTTTCGCGTTACATCTTTTGTGGAAAATATTATTTTTTATCTTGATATGAATATTTCAGGGTTCATACCACTTTATCACTTTAGAAAAATCGATATTTGTTTTAAAGGATTTCGAAAGGAAAACATAAAAAATGCTGTGTAAAAATTTCAAAATGATCTGATTACTGCAAGTGTGTGTTTTGTCGATTTTAGTTTAGCGTACTCTACGACGTGCGGGTCGCAGCTCCAAACTTTAAACGTGTTTTTCTCAAAACCACTTTTTCCGATTAGCGTGCAGAATTTCTCAAAAAGTATTCAACCGATCATTACCAAATTTTTACCACGTCTTCTTCACATGTATGGCTATCGCCGGAACTAGGATTACGTTAATATTTCAATTTTCACTATATTTATCAACCGAAAAAAGAAGCAAAAAAACACGATTTTTCGAAACGATTTTTTGAACAGCCGGCATTTTGTTATTTCTGTATGAAACTTAATTATCCTAGTTCCGGCGATAGCCACGGATCTGCTGAATCTAAATTTTTT
The DNA here is from genome assembly GCA_035583055.1 of Torymus tubicola. Taxonomy (NCBI): domain Eukaryota; kingdom Metazoa; phylum Arthropoda; class Insecta; order Hymenoptera; family Torymidae; genus Torymus; species Torymus tubicola. The sequence goes on along the minus strand of JAWWEQ010041220.1, from coordinate 6,390 downwards.
TAATTTTGTATTTCCGATAATTTCTCGCTTCAAAATCATGCACGCCATCAACACCCGTTTTTTAGAGACGCTCAACGGTTGTTACAGTTGTACATAAATAAACAACGTAACATTTAAAAAAAAATTGTTTCCTATACCTTACGGGTGTCTTTATTAAACCCAAAAAGATTCATATCGATATCTATTATAGAAACTATAAAAAAAAATTCATAAATATAGCTTAAATTTTAAGCGTGTAAAGTGGTATGAACCTTTAAAAGATTTATTTACTATATATAGGTTCAAAATACTACGTTATTCACGAAAATTAAATAATTGTAATTGAAATATTTACATTTTAAATTCTTTATTTGTCTTCTCCTTTTCATAGTTTAATTAATATTTTTATTTCAATAATTTCTACAATTTTATTAACGAACGTCTATACTGATAAAACCTTTTGGCGTCTTAGAGTAGTAACACAAAATTAACTGAAAATTCTTTATAATATTATAATAGGTGTAATTGAAAATTACTTATATTACTATAAGTATTATGTATATTTTACGAAAAATAAGAAAAATTCATTCTAAAATTTTTTTTACAATGTCATTGAAATTTTGATTCAAAATTTTGTCAAGTAATTGTTAATTACCTTGTACAGCTAAGCGAATTTGGATTAATTGCTAATTGTAGTAATAATTGAGTTCTAACGTGTTATTGTTCTCTAGTCGGTATGGTAGGTCGCATAATAGAGGTCGGTATATTCTACACACTACTTGCAACATTGCTGAAACTGAAAATTCCGTAAAAAATTAGAATGTCCATTACTGAGCAACACTTTTTTTTAGATATTATTAATTTTCATCATCATTGATGATCATCAAATTGATACTGTATAACATTATCTAGTATCCTATGACTTTAAAATGTTTTATAAAATATTTATATAACAATTGATATACAGAGTAAAGATGTAAATTACCTTCTCTCATATTATAATAATATAAAAAAAATACCTTCTTGTATGAATAAGTAAAATTTTTTGCAAAATAACAATTTTTATATAAATAAAAATACATTTGGATTAAAAAATCTTGATTTAACACCTTTTAATTCCAACCAAATTGAATATAAAAATTATTTTATATAAAATATATACAATCACGATAAATAAACGAGAACAGGAGTATTTGATAAGTCCAAATTTCCGGCATAACGACATAACTTCATACTTTTTCGAGTTGGCACGAAGGAGAAAATGCATAACTTGGTCATACCACTGTGTAAATATTTGTTTTTTACAGTATCGCGCCTTAACTCGTTTATTCCGATCTTACGAATAAGTTTGAACATTGAAACCCATTTTTCTCAGAAACTCCAAAAGTAAACTTATGTCGTTATGCTTCGAAGCCTCAGAATTGTTTGTCGAATAAAATTATAAATTTTATTTTAAATAATTACTTATTAATTTATGCAGATTAAATTTAATGTAATTAATTCTTTTTAAAAATCAGTAATAGACATAATTTAAAAAGTGCGCTTTAACTAAAGCTTCGATGTTAAGGTACGTTCACATGAAATAGAACGTATTGCAGAAGAAAACTCCGTCCACCTCTCGCTTCGCAATGCGATCCGCGTGTATTATTCCACCCAATGTGACCACAAGGACAATAGTTTCATCCAATAGGAAATATGCATATAACATGTATATGAACGAAAAGAGGTATACGAAGTACGATTTCGCATACGACAATGACAATGTGAAAGAGACATATGTATAAGTCAGCTCACAGCTGTTATATTTTTGTATGTAAATTATCATTTGAAGTATTGCTTGTACATAAACGTCACTTGTAAAGTAAATTATTACATTTACGTTTTATACATAACTTTACTTACAAGGCCTTGTAAATGGCCTTACTTAAGTAGTCTTTAATGTATGTATAAAGTTAATTTCAAATTACAATTTGTATTTATTTCAACTTCAATAAATATTCTTCTAGTACTGAATATTTCTAAATAAAAAATGGCAACAAGCGAGTCAACCAAAGAATTACAAACGGAGCAGCCCTCAGCAGACAATCAAGATGCAGATTCAAATCTACGATGTGAATCTCCAAAGCGAGGCACTACCCTCTCAACAAGTACAAGCAGTTTTGAAGCACTGGATCCCCATGATCCTAATCTTAGTCGTCTTGCTAACACAATGTTCCAAAAGACAAGTGAATATCTTCAAGAGGAACTTACTGCTACCCATGAAGAATACAGACTTTTGGAGCGAATGAACAAAGAAACTATTGCAAAATATACAGAATTGAAAACAATTTCATCAAATGTGTCTCAGACACTAGATTTACTTAATCAAAAGTATAAAAAATTGCAACCTGTTTTAGATAATATAAACCAAATAGATGACAGTGTAACAAAATTGGAGCAAGCTGCATATAAACTTTTAGCATATGCAAATAGATTAGAGGCCAAATTCAAAGATATTGAAAAAGAAGGCAAAAAATGAAAATTGTTCAATATTATTAAGTTGTGCTATTTTGTTATGGTATGAAGCCAATGATCACTTTATGAATGCATCATTTTAAACTGTATTCAAAACAGTATCTGTGATTCTATCATAACTTTAATAACGTCTACCTGCATTTAACGTTAAACAAAGAATTGGGAATCAATATTTTCTAATTTTAATTTTAATTACTAAATTATATAAGTGTAAAGGATTATTTTTAAGCATAAAATAAAAATATTAATTCATTATACATTTTAATCTTTTAAAAATTAGTGCATCTGCAAAAGCTATTATCAATTTATGCTTACATTAAAGTAAATAATTAAAGTAACAATATTTTTATTAAACTAATTCATACAATGAAAAAAATATAAATTATTTAATATGTGCAATAAAATTAAGTTCTACATTTTTATAACTATTTTTATTACTTACCTTTTTGTAAACTTAGCATGGATTGCAAATGATTTTGGAAAAAATTTGAAGAACACTACTATTTTATTACTGCAAATGGAAGATGTACAAAACAAAATCAATTGAATTTTCATGTTACCGTCTACTCTTTTTATTGTGATGAAATACAATAGAAATATATTAAAATGTTATAAATCTATTTTTTTGTTTTATTTTATATGCCTAATATTATGTTTCTGTTATGCATTTTCAAGACACTGCATGGTATACAAATGGAGAGAGAATTATTTATATTAGGAGAACATGGAGTGTAATTCATTTTTATATATATAATAATAATCTTACATCCTTTTTACTAATGTGAAATAAAATATAGTTGACTTTCAAGCATATAATTCCTAAAATTCATTTATATTAAATAAATGTTGTAGAAAAATAAATAGAAATCATTTTCAGAAAAATATACAATTAGCAACCACTTTACACTTATAAGTTAAAAATATAAGGCAAATATTATCAAAAGCAAAATATTGCTTTACTGTACCCCATGTTCTTTTGTCACTATCTCTAGTAATTTATATTGGTGAATGTTTGTTCCATTATTTAATTTTTATTTGTCTCTTTTTTAAAAATGCATAAAAACTAAATATTTGCAAATTAACAGTATGATTGTAAAGTATTTAGTGTCAAAATCATATATTTTACTTTAAAAACATTTTTTTAAGTGCCACTTTAATGGCTTAAATTTACATCATTTCCATATATTCCAGATAAGGAACTTGTTAATCATAAAGTGCTATATGTAAACACACAGCAAATTAAATGTAATAAAAGTGACATTGTTTATACTAAAATTGTAATCACTCCTAAACAAATTACACTTTTTATTAAAAGTGTATAATTTGCTTTATGTGTTTATGTTAAAAATTCTAACTACAATTTTTCTAATAATTGTTTCTGTTAAATAAAACTCCAACACTTGATTAAAGATTAGAAGTTTCATGATTTAAAATTGTTTTAATGAAAAAAAGTAAGTCAAAGCAATTAAACAATATATTATACTTGATTCCTACTTTCTACTAATTACATTATTTTTCAAGGGTTCATTAGTGGAAATGTTTGTAACAATCAAGTAGCACGTAATATTTATTATTTTGTGACAGTGTTGTTATATAGTCAACAAATGGACTTTTCACAGTCCTGTATTTAGCTGCTCTAAAAAATTTATGTTCTTATAAATGAACAGACTATGATCTCTCATTAGATATTAATCTAGATCTTTATATATTTTCTCTGTTGTTGAGAATCAAATCACGTCTATCAAAGTCCATACTCTATTCATAGTAAATGAGATAATGATAAAACCGGAGCTTCACTTTATGGTAAAACTGACTTTTCATAAGAGATACGTATTTTTTCTTGGAAAAGCTTGGATTGTAGATCCTTAGGAAACATTGAATTCTTGCATTATTTCCAATGTTTTCATTCTTCATATGTGTCCAGTAATTACAATATAGATATTTAGCAATCTAAGAAATTACCAGCCATCAGAAGTTCCAAAGCTATTTCAGCTGGAATTGGAAATTCTGGAATTTCTGTACTGCTATTTGTGTATCGAACTTTGTAAGTGAAGTACATACATACTTTTTGAAGAACATGTGACCTATGTAGAAAAGACTTTATTAATTTAGGTATAAATTTTTTTTATTAACAAAATTTTAATATAATTCTTACGGTATCTCACGAAAGTTGACTTCATTAGCCTCATTTTCTGCAAATTGACCTGGGCCACTTAGCATAGCTTTGATTGTACCACTAGTTAAAGCATGTTCTCGTTTAACAATGAATTCATGTCCATCGCTGCTTACCAATTTTACATACATAGCATCAGGACCTTCGCAACCACCATATACAACTCCAGAGTCTTGCTATAAAAAGATTTAAATAATATAAATATATAGTACAAATTTTTTAGAAGAAATAATAGCAATCAACAAATTGCAGATTTGCATGAAAGCAACTAAATGTATTATATGAACACAGTGATAATTATACTTCCAACTTTTTGATATTTAAATTTGTTTTTAATTTTTAAAAATTATCAAAATCATTCTCCCTTTATGATCGCTTATTGATTAAAGATTAATACTCAAAACAGTACTTGTCAAAAATTAAAAAAGAATAATAAAAAAACAACATAATTTTATGCAAATTTCAATATATCTCTCAAAGACTGTGACCTAAATTAGTTCATAAAAAAATCTTAATATACAATAAAATAAATTACATTATTTTTGCTGCGGTATAAGTTATGACATATAACGTTTCTTTTTTTTAATTTTTTTTACATTAAATAATTAATTGAGACAGAACTTTGGTAAATAATATGAATTAAAATACAAAGGATAAGAAAGCATGAAAATGTAAAAAAAATCTAAAAAGCTTTAAATTTATTTAACGAAAAATTAATTGTACAAACTATAGTATAACTCTGTTTCATAATACATAAGTCTTAAGATTGTCTTAATTGTTGCATAGAATTTACAAATAAAAGTTATATATATTATTTAAACATGAGCTACATAAAATAAGATTTATACATCTAAATTCATCAACTTTTAAATAAAAATAAAGATCATAATTATTAGCTACTAAATATAAGTACTTCCTAAAAAAATTAGGACTTTAATTTATTATTTTTATTTTGTAAAGTAATAATAAAATTATATAAATTTATAAAAATTACCTTATCACCCTGCATATTGACATCTCCAGACATTTTTGACATATTGACATCTCCAGACATTTTTGGTAGCGTTGTTTGGTTTAATCTACGGAGAATAACACATATATTAAAAATGATATTTATAAATGTAAGGTCATTTATAACCTCAAATAAAAATCTCGTATTTCGTGAAAATTTGTTTTTGCTATTTAATTAATAAATAAATTATAAATGTTTGTATAAAAAATTGTTTTAGAACAATATATATGGCACTTATTGGAGGGATAATAGCTAAAACATTAACAATGACACTTGCAATTTTATAGCTGAACCACAAACAAATTGAACGATAGGAATTACAGCGAATCATTTAGTATACTACTAATATGGGTATTAAGAAACATTTAAATTTTCAACGTACCGACTTAAAAACAATAAAACTGGAGCTTATTCTATATTTCAATAATAATATTATTAATTCCCAAGGATGAACAAATATGAGCCAGCAACAGCGATGGAGTTCCGTCAATGACTGAGAGAACAGCAATGAAGTTAGCATTTGACTAGTAGTAGTATCGAAGTAAAGGTATCTTCGAGTGATGCCAGTACGCCATCTACGGCCCCTCTCCATTAAGCTGCCTCTACACGGAGTGCCGCGACCCGCGAGCCGCTGCCCGCTATTGCTTTCTCTTTCTCTCTTACAGGATTTCGTATATCTGTCTTTGTCTAGGGAACGCGGCTCGCGGCTCGC
>JAWWEQ010041209.1:0-18254 GCA_035583055.1 Torymus tubicola | reverse complement strand
TATATATATATAGAGAGAGAGAGACAGAGGCCCTGCAGCAGTAAAGGTTGTCTGGATGCATGGGTGGTTTATAATGTATATGTATAGGTGTTGCTGTGTACAGCGTGTTGTTGTTAGACATAAAGTTTATCTCGAGGTTCGGAAGTGGTAAGATAGAAAGGTTGGTGTGGTAAGGGTAATTAGGTTTTTCGTTCTGTTGTCGTCTCTGTTTTGGCATTTAGGTTGATGGTCGTAGTGGGAATTTTGTATTGTTTGGTCGGAGTCTTTTCACAGGCTCGTTTTCACTGTGTGTTAATAATGTCTTTGTATACAGTAGTCACGGTCGTAATTTTTTCATTTTCCACACTGGCTTATTTTCTCTCGGAGAATGAAAATTTAACAGATTTAATTTTTGTAGTTATAGCCGCGCAGGTTTGATGGGATTCAAAAGGTTCATTACCATTATATAAGGCAGTGTAAACAATGTCATGGTGATTAGTAATGCACGTTTTACGTTCATCCGTTGAGATTTCATAATACAATGATCATTTGGTATATACCTTATAATTTACGGTTCTGGTGACAACCATCATCGGCCCCATTTTCCCCATATATTACTCATTAGAAATACCATTTTAGTACACGCTACCTTAAATGTACAACCGGTATATGACGATAAGTAAGATATCAATAGTTTTCCATCGGAACGATATCCTAAGCCATAAATCGATACAAAACTATACGTATACCACGCTATACTCATTTATCTCTCTCTCGAGTGCGTACAATTTCTTTCCCCTGGAGAACTAATTAGATTCGCTCGCGCAGAGAACGCACATCAAACGCGACAACCGCGCGATGTTTATTCGACCACGTCACTCTTCTCTCTCTCTCTCTTTCTCTCTTACCGCAACGTTACGCGCATCTTCTCTTCTAACATATATACACACACACAGATATATACTTTGTATACCACGACGTCTCGCAAAAGAAACTAAAGAGTAGGAAAAATAAGAAGGAAGCACGATTCGTCAAAGCGTTCAGAACAGCAAGTACAACGGTGATTCCTTCATCTCTCACACCGATGGACATATACAGTACATCACGTACACTCGGCATAGCACACATCCTAATATGCATAGAACTACGGGGAAATGATGTCCCGGTGAATCATCAACCTCTTGTATACACATATATAGCGTGAAAATCCATGTTTAGGATTCCAGATTTTTAACAACCTATATAGTGACTCAGATTTTCGACGAACAGTGGAGGAGGAGATAGAATCGTGCGCGCTCATAATTTTCACGAAAGATGTGTATATATACTATATATATACTGACGCGACTATATGCTGGGACTTGGACGAGTCACCTTGTAACCGTATCTCGGAATGGAGCTGCTGCTGCTGCAGCCGCGAGTTTCCTAATTGGACGGCGAGACGACAGGCTTTATATGTGCAGAGAACCAACCACGCCGGCTAAAATTGTTATCTGGAAAAACATTGCGCGGATTGCGCAATCGAGCTTGTAAGTATATTACGGATAGTAGAGATTTTGCGGTGTGGGCAATATATACGAAAACATCGTGATGAGTTAAGGTATTTTTATAAAGGGTGAGAGGATTGTTCGCTGTGTGTATTTTGTATATGCACGTGGATGGTTGCGCGTGATCGTCGGTTAATGCGTTAATATAATATATATCTTCTCACCGATCTCTAAAAAACTGCTATATGAATAATTATATCTTTCACACTTGTATACTGAAAATGGCGGACATACTTGCAGTATACGGTACACTTCTTACAAAACGGAATCGAGCCTGAAAATCACCGGAAAATTGCGTTAGAATGACAGCCGGTTACGACTTGTGCAAAGTATTACCGATTATGGAAGTATCGGTTTGGAGAACGCGACTATAAGTAAGTACATATAGCAACTGCGGTGGAATGAGGCGTAGGTACACGACGTGACAATGCGAGAGCACGATCGGCGAATTGTTTAATGGGGGTACGAGTGAGTTGTTTTTGTTGGCGAGCTGATAAAGGAGGTCGTGAATTGTTGTCGACTGGTCGACGTTGTAAAAATAGAATGTTAGATCACCGGGCTTCGGAAGAATTTGAGTTTTGTCGATGCGCCGGTGTGAAGCTTTGATCATTAATATATATAACTGAATAGGATGACGAATGAGTCATAAAAAGGGTTCGAGAGTGCGCCGAAGAAACAAAGAAATGGGTTTCGTAATTGTATTGTTGGAATGTACGCGACTAGAGTGGCGGTGAAATTTTTATTGTTACGTTTTTAAGTCCCAATAATTATCATCGCGAACTTAGGTCATAAACCCAGTTTTAATTAATGTCCCTGCTATATACATATATACAGGCTCTATCAGATTTGGCAACAAACTCGCCGTTTCTAATAGCAAGCGTAAGAAATAGTGGTACCGAAGTGGATGGAGCCAAAAATTGAATGAACTTTATACCACTATATATCAAAACGAAATTTAGCCTCTAACGCAAAAAATTTGTCTGCGCGTCTAAGATAAGATCGTACAAAAATTCGTTGACATGTGTTTTTATAGTAAAAAAAATTAAGACAAATTATTCAAAAAAAACCTTTTACCAATCTCGAACCATAAAAAAACTCTTATCTCCCTCTCTCCTTATTCAACAAAAAAAAAAACTTTAAAAAAATCATAACCCCTACCGTACACCGTAAACAACACACACACACAGCAGCGAAAAGAATTCGCAGCGCATCTTTCGTCTCACTCTTATGCCCCCGGCGCATTCTCACCGTCGCTGCTACACCTCTTTTTTTTCGCGGCGCACTCGCGCGTCCGTAAAAGGCAGTCCCGCCGAGGAGGCGAACGGTACTTGCACGCTCTCGGCCGCCGTATTCGGCGTCGTTGTCGTCGTCGTTGTCGTGCAGGACGCGCGCAAAGCGAGAGAGAGAGAGAAGTCTGCAGTAACAGCAGCAGCAGCAGCAACGCTGGCTCCGACTGTCGACCTACTAAGCGAGAGAGTATTTTTTTTTCTTTAGCGATCAAGACGGTGGTGGGGTTTCGATTGGTGGGTATATACGAGTGAGCGGGTTTTATAAGAGTATAACCAATCGGCCAAAATAATCACTTACCAATACGAATATGTTAAATGTATGTGAGTGAATTTGGAAATCGTTTTGTGTGATTCGGCGGAATTTGTATACTTTTACGTTTAAGAATTTCCGTGCAATTACAGGCATATTTGTTTATATATATATATATAATTTTGTTTTAAATCCTAACCAAAAATTTCTTTGACGAAAAGAATTTTAACGAACGACGAACCAACGCATCGCATGGAGAGAATCGGATTAACAACAACGATCAAGCATGCAAATTGCGGCGCGAGTTGGAAGGAGACTCTTGTACTATGCCTGCGTGCGCCCCTCCTGCACATTTGCGTCTGCTTGCTGACTATCTTATCGTCAAAGCGGCGGGGATATAATACTACTATACTCGCGCGCTCGTCGCACGTGTTCAGCAGCGGCAACAGAACCACCAGGCAGCGACAATTTCGCGTAAATTCCTCGGCTGAGTCAGCGACGCTTTTGAAAAAAGTATTTTTTGGGGATTTTACAGATGATTGGTATTTTTAGGTGTCTTATAGACGCGTGTAGTGTGATTCACGTCGGAGGTAATTAATGTTGGGTATGAATAGGTGGCGAGACAGTTCTATAGTGCTTTTCCAGTGTTTTTGATGATGTTTCTATTGTTATCATTTTTTTTTTTTTTTTTTTTTTTTTTTTTTTTAAATTTATTTTGCGATTGTGGTATCTTATAAGTATAATCTAGATATTTTTAAATGAAAAATTAATTTTTTGCTTTTCTTAAAAATTTTTCAAAAAACGACATTTCAGTATACGCGACAAATGAGAAAAACTTTTATCTCCAACTTAGCGTGACGCTGAGAAGCGTCACTTTAGTGTGTTTCAACTCTAGAATTTCGACCCACTTCGATAAGATAAAGGAAAACGCACAAGCTTTCCAAATCTCAACATATACTAGTGGAACTTAGCTTCTCTATAACAGCGATTAGAAGCTATACGACCAACGACGATATAGCAAATGTATGATATATGTATAGTAGTATAGTACATTATTTCACCGGAATTCGCTAGTCATCCGTCAGTTTCTCTCTCACTCAGTGATCTCGTTTAATTATTGCATAAATTACGGCTCATCTGCGCGCGCGCGCGCGTTTGTAAGCCACAGTTCCGCGTAATCATTCGTCTCTATCGCTATTGTATATGTATAATTAATGATTGAATTTTGCCGCCCAGCTCGCACGTATCTGCGCATACAGTGGCTCTCGTTGTTGTTTGCATAAAGTGTTAATAAAATAACGCGCCAGTATAATGGTTGCGCATAAAATCTCCAGAGCGATGTCGATAAGTAATATCGATGCGAACGAAATTCTAATGGAATTTATATATATATTCACACACGTATAAATATATATAATTATGTAATTATCTTAAATTGCATGGTACTGGTTATATTGATTGAAGTTGATACACTGTATTGATATTAATAATTATGTTTTTACACACCGTTATGGAATTCGAAATATGATTTACTCGCGAATGCAGGCGAGAAAGAAAAATATATATATTTTCTTGTCGTGTGCGCACGTGCTGTGTATTGGGCAACTGAAACTAAGTATTAGGTGTCGCCCAGCACTGTAGTTGTTACCCAGTATGGTCGTAATTAATGTTTTCTTTCTTTCTGAAAAGAAATCTTTTACTCATTACAGACAAAACCATACCTTTCGTCTATATACAACACACGCACAGAAAGATTTCTAAAATATTGTAAAGTCAAGTTTTTCCTCTCTCTCTCTCTCTCTCTCTTGTTCTCTCTTTCTCTCTCAACAAAAAACACGCAACTCTCTTGTCTACAGCTACCGCAACAAAGTCTCCCTTTTTATACTTCTTCGTATATATATGCGTATAATGTACCGACTGCGCGTAGCTTTAACGGCGTGAGAATAATCCTCGAGGCGGCAATTACACGTTTTCCTCGCTTGGAAGCATATTTAATATTTACATAATAAGTCGAGCTTATATAGCTCTCTCGAGTGCGTGCGCGCGTCATTAAAATTTTTGCAATTCAACCTTCTGTATAAACACATATAATACACACACGTACAATATCCTCGCTCGCGCGAGCAAGTATTACGCGCGGGTCGGACAATAAATTCAGCTGGTGTATCGTAATTTATAACGCGTTTTAAGGAGTCATTAAACGCGCGTGCGCGCGCGCATTACTTTACGGCGAATAATGTGGTTTGCCGCGGCAAAAGAGAAACAGAGAGAGAGATGCGCGGAATATAAGTGGTCGCTCATCAAAAAATTGTCATTCGAAGCGTTGTTGTTGGAGTTTCAACTGCTGTTACTGCTGATGTTACTACCTTGGTGTGAAATAATCAAAAAAAGAAGAAGAAATAAATGCCGAGAGGTGCCGTGGGAGATATGGATTATTTCTTTCCTGGGAAATGTAATTTTTTCTTTTAGAAATATGAAAGTGCAAAGTGTTATGTTATCGTATGCATGTATCTCTTGACATACAAGAATTATTATTTTAATCATACGATTTAAATTCTTTCTAAAATTAATAGTTGTAACTGATAATTTATGGGCCACAATGTAATGTTGAAAATTTAACTGTAAAAGGACAAAATATTTAAAATAAAAATATAACCCTCGAACACTAAAAACTGTAGTGAATTAAAAGTTTTTTTAAAATACTAAATTTTCTGTCTCCCAAACCAAAATTTGAAACTCGAATCGTTAAAAATTCCGAAAACTACATTCACCGCCGCAGCCTATAATAAACTTTCGAATTTCATCCAAAAAATTAACCCACCAACATTCCCCTACTTCCAAAAAAAATCCACATATCACGATCAGCATCCTTTCACGCTGACCTACAGCCAACACACGCGATTAAAACTAGGCCAGTGTACTCGTCGAAGCTACCTGCAGGCATGCACACATGCAATCAAGCTACCGAGAAACTGCACTCACGCGACCATCGACACCTTAACATGCACACTCCCCCCACCAATTGAATTCCACAGGTTTCTCATTTTTCAACTACGTGATGCGAATTCACGATGATCATCACCTCGTGTATAGATCGAAAGCTCCGATAGCTCCGAATTCGCCAGCTCGTTCGTGGTATAGTGTAGAAAGAGGCTTTTATTGGCCCGTGAATCGTTAATTTTATGGGTGTCTTGGTTGATTTGTATGCGCTAACGTGCGTTGGATCTAGAGACTTTACGGTGGCGGCGGTTTGGTTGTGGGCGAATGCTGCGTATAAGGTGACGATGAACAGATAGGGATAGCGTTATGGGATTGCGAGTGACGTTGAGTGTTGAGAATTTCGGAGGGAACTTGGGGTCAATGGTTTTATGGGTTTAGCTTGAAAATCGTAGCAGTGTTTCGTTTTAATGCTTGAGTTTGATGTGACAAAGAATTTTACCTGATCTTGATCAGAACAAGAAACGATATTATTTATAAAATTACAAAATTTTTCGCATTGCTTTTATACACTTCTATATTCAGTCTGTTCCATCATATCAATTGATTTTTTCTTCTTCTAAAATTCCAGATCCAAATGAATGTGACATCACGTGCCATTTATAAGTCTTTCAAGGAAAAGCTCGATGCGAATTGTAAAAAATTATCTCTTCTATATGCAGTGCGATTCGTTCTTATAAACCGCGCGAAATGTAGGTTTCGAAATGGACGTTGATTGAAAAGTACACTTACATGAATGCATACAAAACGATTCTTGACCGAGGTTTCATGCTTCTATACGCGCGGCACTTGTTGTCTTTTCACTATACTACGCGCTTATAAGAATATACATGAGACACCAAGAGTGGATTGTTGTTATAAAAGTAGCTGTTTTAACTGAGAGAAGGTCAATTGTTTAATCGAACCTTAAAATAATGATATATATATATATATACACACACACACACATAATTGAAATAGTATATAGGAAAATTGTTCTCCATATTTCTATTACAATGCTGTATGTTACTGATAATATAACAATCATGATTCAATCGTGCTACGTTCAAGACAATGTTTCAACTCACGCGTTTATTACAGTATTCGATATTTTAAATTTAATGCTAGGTCCCGTACAACTCCTCCAGTATAATTGCAAAACTGATAATTACATACATATATATATATGCATAACTCGCAGCGAGATTCACATATATAATATTAAAGAAAAAGGTAAAGTCACGTACAACAACAACAATAACAACAACACGCAACATTCTTTCTCCCACCTAACTTTCTGCATACTGCAAAAATATACCGTTTTCTCGTAAAGCGATCGACATACCACTACTTTGTACTACTCGTAACATTCCAAAAAAAAAAACAACGTAACTATAAAAATTCAATCTAGATCGTCAGCTTAATATTCCCAGAAAAGTCATCTCCAACAGCAGCATCGCGCGCACGCGACAAGAAGAAAACGAGATTCGCATTGCGGTGTAATATAGCGACGGCGGTCAAGAGCTCTCCTCCGCGCGCGTTCAATGAATAATGATATATCTATATGTATACAGAGGCGGGTGTGGCACGCACGGTGGTGAACGCAGTCGTCAGTGCCGTATCATTAACTGGTTTCCTCCGCGACGACGACGACGCAACTATTGCTCTCCCCTTCCTTTTCACCTCTCCTCTGATGTGCGGAGAGGAAGGAAGCTTAAGCGCACTTTTAGACGTTGCGAGAGTCATTTTTCCCCGTCGCTGAGCGCAAAGAGAAAACGGTTGCGCCGCGGTGATGAATCGTGCGAGCTGTGCCAGTCGTGTGTACAGAATTCGCGGAAGGGAAGGGGTTTTATATATAGGTTGTTGTTTGTGTATATGGGTGTTTTTTTTTGTTTTGTTGAAAGGGTATCGTGTGTGCGTCGAAGTTTGGAGGGTATATACGTGAGCTTGCTAAGGTATATATTGTTTTGGGTGATCGTTGTACTGGAGGTCAAGTTCATTGTGGGTTCAAGGTGCTGGCAAATGAGAATGAATTATTAAGTGGTTTTGGTATGAAAAAATATGTCCAAAAAAAAGTTGTATAAGTCAAAAATAGAAAATAGCAATAGCGCGCGTAAACCAGTTTTTTAAGAGAAAAAAAAATAGCCAAAAATCAAAATAAAAAAATTCATTATTCTAAGCTATATACCGACGTGATTCCTTACACGAAACATCTCGCGAGTTTACAACAAAATCACCTAAACTCGCAGCGTATCTTGAAAATCTGTAGACCTTGTATCTATTTTTGTTTTTTTTTTACTGCCAACTTGTCATTAAAATTTGCAATGTTTTCCTCTCTCGCACAAATCTCGTAACTCAAACAAAATTCGACTTTTACTATAGTCGAACCAGGCGATATAACTGTCACGTGTCATTTCCCTATACAAATACCGTTTAAATATGACTCTCGAAGCATGTGTATGTGTGTGTGTGTGTGTGTGTGTGTGTGTGTGTGTGTGTGTGTGTGTGTGTATTCATACAACTACACTCGCGAGAAGGACGAAATTAAGAACGAAGGAGAGCGAAAAAGTCATGCCGACGGAAGTCAAAAATTACGACGTCTTGTTTCTTACGTTCGATTGCGCTGAGTCATCGAAAAAAGTTGTCATAAAAAAATACAAGGGAGAGAGAGAGAGAGGTAGGCGCGTCAAGCAGTAAGTCAATAATTTGCGAATGGCGCAACTATGAAAATCATGAATGAACGAACGAATGAATGAAGAGAGTCTTCCACTCGGGTAATTAAATTTCGATCCATCAGTTTGCGTGTGTAGGCGTGTAATACGTGTACGTGTATAAAAAACGAACAAAAAGCGAGTAATCGGCACACGGGTATGGGCTGAGTGATTTTTAATTTCACAAACGGGTATAATTAGAAGTGTACTACAATTGCTGGCTGATTTCGCTTTTGTTCGTCTAATTGTGCCACATTACACGCACGCTTAAATTTGTTTATCCCTATGCGTAATTTAATAACCGACAAATGAAAAAAGGGAAATTCGATTAAATTACATTATATCAAGAAAATTGAATAATTAGCAAAAAAAAAAAATATATATATATATATATTCTCATTTAGCAGCATATTTCTTTAGCTGTACAAATTACCCTTTGAAACCTAATTTTACGCTGATTCCGGGAACCGAAGTAGATGGCTCTTTTTCTCCGCTTCGAATTTCACATTTTTTTTTTCAAGCGCCACCATTGACATCGTCGCAAAGACGACAGAAAGTCGCGCGGTAGCTTACACGTGTCTGTGTCCTGGATGGCTGTACAGTATGTTCTTTTTTTTTTCTTTCTTCGTTCGAGTCACGTGTATGTATGTTGTCACATATAGTATGCGGACGAAGAATGAGACGAAAAATCAGAGAGAGAGAAGAGAGAAGTGCGGAGAAGAAAGACCTAACGCTAGTGAATTCCCGAAACTCGTTTCGTAAATGTTTACACGTACAGTCGCCTACAAAAATTCGAAAGGTTTGGATCTCATATAGTTATAAATTTTTCAATAAATCTTGTAAGTTGTATGATATATTATAATTGGACGGTTGGTATTTTGACGCTTGAAAAAAATGATTAATATAAAAAGAAAAAGCAAGATTAATTAAGTTTGAAATTAAAAAACATAACTAACATTCATTTGCCAATTTGCACAATAAATAATTTAAAAAAAAACAACCTATACTTTAACAAAAATTCACACTATACTGGTAACACCTGCGACTTAAACATGCGCAAATCGAATTCCATTCTCCGCAAATAATTCAAAACCGCATGAGCCACATAGAGTACGAGTGCACGCACATTTTATCGCGTCACATATATACACGGCTGAATCTTTTCTCCTTACCGTCTCACGAGCACCGCGCGATAAGCCGAAACAAAGTGCAATGCCGCGTTGTTGCCGCCGCCGCCGCACATGCTGTATACGCGTGTGTAATCGCGTTTCGTAACGCGCGCGCGAGTCTGGCATATTTCTTTTCTCGCTTTGTATATCTCTAATCTGTCCCGGCGCTTGCTCTCGGATTAATCTTGAATTCGGGATGAGCCGGTGGCAGAGGATTTTTCGAGAAATGAAGGTTGTTTGATATATCGATTATAGGCGAGGTTTGGGATACTGTAATAGGAGGAATAATGTGTACAGGAGAATTTATCACAGTGGACATAGCTTTTTGATTAAATCATTAGATCGTTGACAATTTAATATCAGATTGTCAACGATAATTGTATAGTCATAAATTTTCTAAAACTATACTTATAAAAACTACCAAACCAGATGCGCTTACATAACCACCCAGAATTACATAAACCCATCCTATAAGTATTTATCAATCCATAAATTACGCGCTTAGAAAACAAACCAAATAAACTTCCCCAGTATCACGTCTGAAATCCAAATTCACCGGTCAGTTTTCCTCATTATACCCAGACTCAAGTACTTGTTGCTTTCTAGTAAAGCATCGTATCAGCCTCCACTAAATATATATAATTTCTCTCATTTCTTTTTTGCTATTCACACAGCCGATGCTCTTGACGCGGCCACACGAGTTAACGAACTTTATGGATTGATATAGCGCAGCATATATATGCATTTATGCGGTATTGAAACGTTACAGTTGAAACTGACCGGTTTCTGGTTAGGGAATTTTGATTGGTGCTAATGATTTTTACCGTGCGATGCGTATAACGTAGAGGTTCGGAGGGGGATTTGTCACTCACCTGAAACATAAAGAAGAGATAATGGTTAGGAATTATGTACAATGTATACGTGCGTATGATGAGGGAAAATATAAGTGTTTAGTCATGCGGTTACATGTATAGGTGAATTTTTAATTTTTATTCAAGTAGTAGCTGTGTGGAGAAAAATATGTTTCATTGAATCGGTGGTGGATTGTGAGTGTAATTTAAAAATAAGCAGTTAAGATGATGTCAGGTATATAAATGACCATATAACATATGTTGTAAAGTCGAGGCTTCCGTCATTCATTTTCAATTTTATTTTTAATTTAGTAGCTTGGTAATTCCGTTGAAAATTAAAATTCTTTGGTAACATCGTAATAATAATAAAGGAATGAAGTATACAGAATTTCTTATAAAAGCAAACATTTTCCGCTTTCGAAGTTAAGTGCAAATTTCAAAATTAACTTTACCCAAACAGAGACATTATATATGCTCATCCCAAACAAACAAAACTTTCCCATAGTGAAAGCGTGAAAAAGCCACACATGAACAGCATCATGGCAGCACCGCAATATTCTTCGATTCGATTCGACTCTCTCGCGAGAGTTATCTTTATATATATATACACACGTACACGTAAGTACCACTCGCGTTCATATACGTCGAGCTCGCATCATCGTGTATGTGCAGTAGCATATATACATAGTCGCGCTCATTAGGAACGGACAGTGGAGAGAAAGACCAGTTGCACGAGTAAAGCGAGAGAGAGAGAGAGGGAGGCGGCGTCAGTCAGCTGATGTCATGCAGACCGTGCCGGCGAAACGAATACCACAAGGGAGAGAGAGAGAGAATTAAATGATGTCTCTTATCGTCTCGTCGGGTTCCTCGAGCTGTTCCTCGTCGCTCGGATTATAATGATAATAACAGCGTGAGGGTATGAGCGAGCGAAGCTGCTTCTCTCTCTCTCTCTCTCTCTCTTTCGTTTTTTCTCTCTCGATTGGAAAGTCATTTCGATGTGAGAAAGAGAAGGAGAAGAGAGAGAGAGAGAGAGAGAGGAGAGAGAGAATCATTGGCGTTAATGGACGAAGATTGACGTAATTTGGGAGAATCGTGTGTTTTATTGCGTGCGCGTGCGAGATATCTTGAGCTTTTAGAACTGGTTTTGGATATACAGCATTATCGTGATAACGTTTATCGTTCTTTTTTCTTACGCCAGTATTGGTTTTTAATTATATTATGTATGCTGCAGTATATTGCCAAAAACGTTTGATAAATAACAACTGACCGAACATCTTGCATTATATATATATATCATCGCATCAACTGATGCATCCAAAGGAAAGTATATACTTCATGTATAATATACGTCAAACTCCCAGTCTCAACCGAATATAAATAATTCCTCTCGATATACACTTATAAACTATTACAGTCATACAGCATTCCAACTCTCAGAGTAACACCATGCAGACTCATCAATTCTCTACAAGAATCCAACGCAATCTATACAGGCCGATCACGTATGTGTAGCAGCACACTCTACTCTTCGCAACGAGAGAACGAGAGCGAATTATTTCGAGAGAGCCGTTGCCGAGTATATATATACCAATGCGAGGTTGCCTGCGCGTGTATATAACGATTGGAAATCCGCGGCCGGAAATAGCGCGCCGTTGCGGCGCGCGATCGAATAGTTTTCAATGACGCCGACGCGCGCGAGGCGCGGCAAACAGGATCTTGCGCGCGTCGTTGCGGTATTTCTGGTCTTATGCGTGCGCGTATATATGTAGCAGTAGTACGTGCGTGGTTTTATTTTATCAATATATAGAAAGAATTTTGAAAGTTTTCAGGTAGGAAGGCTGACTGATTGGTCATTGTGGTTCTTGGTTATTTCGATGTGGATTTTTTATAATATTGTGATGGTTGGTATGTGTGTTGGTGGTATAGGGTGATGATAATGATTTATGTTAAAAATGGTAATTTTCTTCTCTATTTCCTTGGTTTTGATTAGTATTTCAAACGAGTAGAAGCAGACATGGATAGTTTTCGACACTTGTATACGTGTTACAAGACGCGAGAAAACTTCTGACTAGAATACAATATTTCACGATGTAAAATTGAACACTCGATAGCGTTTCATCGGTTCACACTAAACTTCTATCTATACCATCTTCCCTTACACACTGATACAGTGTATCTGTATTCCACGCGTTCGCGCTATAAAATCTAAATAATAGTGTTCCCATGCGGTAATTCTTTAATTCACTACAGGTATACATACATCAATTTTCGAAACTCATACTATTTTCTCCCATCGCAAAATATACAACAATTACCCGGGCACTCGTATCCTACATCTGAAAAGAAAACACTCTTCTTCGGCTCTCGGTTACAAAATCCAAACCGCATTCTCCCGCGTACATACATACGTACACATATGCCACGGGGTCGACGACAATTGAGCGAACGGCACACGCGTGGTGCGCCTATAGGTATATAGAAACTGTATAGAAAGCCACGCGCGCGTGCAATCGCCTGCGTCGTCGTCGTCCGTCGTCGTATACTGGCTTCGCGAAAAGTCGTGCGGTCGTTGCGTTGCACGATTGGTACATTTTCGTCGCTCATTTTCGCGACACACACAGGAATTTTCGAAAGTCATCTCTATCGCAAACGTCGGTTATGACGTTTCAATTTTAGGAAAACGTGTGTGTATACACACACACACACACATAAGAATGTTAAACGCGTGAACTGTGGGTTGGTCACAGGCGTATACGTATATGTACGTGTAGCACACATATACATACGCACACACCGGTAAGTAGGTGAGATCAGAGAGCTGGTTCTCCATCTCTCGCGATTACTTTTCTTTCTTTTTTTTTTTGTTTGCTTTTCACGGATGGTTCTTTTTTCTTATATAAAGGCGCGCGAGTTGCTGCTGCTGCTGCTGCTGCTGTTACCGCGTGAAATTTGCATAATTTTAAAAGTATGCTGATTACGCGCCTCTAAAGACTGTTATAACTGTAAACACAAAATCTGCGAGCGCGCGCGCGCGTGGGGGCTTATATACTTATGCGAATTTATAGTGGACTGTGCAACGACTGGAAGGTTTCTTTCGACGCTCGGAATATAATGAATTTGATTATTGCGCGGTTATGATGATGGTTTGCTGGGACCGAGGTTCGCTAAATTATTCCTTTGCGTAATAATCGATCGAAATTGTCTTTGGAGCTTTTTATTGTCGGAAACGCAGCACTGGCGTACACGTAAATTCATATAATGTGTATACATTTTATATGTATAAAAGTTGCGAGATATACAGTTGCAAAGTTAACAAAACGCGCGAGGAGATTTTAGTAACTGTAGTTCCGATTTTTAAACGGAATGCCGCTGGTATAGGCTGCTTATCTCTTATTTAATTCAGACCGAGTGAACTGATGCTTATGCAACTGTAATTAACAGTAAATTTCAATTTCTATTAGTAATCTATTTTCCGCGTTGTTATTTATCATTAAATCAATTTTTCTAATCTGATATAATCCTTCTACCTATATCTCATTAATTAGCATAATCAACACACCCAACAACACGTGCAGCTACAAATCTTAATTTCGTTAAAATGTACATGCTTATAATTTTACTCCTCAAATAGAAAAGTCTTGTTTCGAGAACATCAACGATGAAAAAAAAAAGAAACATAACCCGCACCTAGAAAACATTTAATTTCGCAAACTCGTCAGCGCCAGTATACGCGTGTGAAATCCGTCGATGATTTCACGACCTGAGGTCACGCGTACATTATACGTCCTCGCAATAGCCACTTACGCATTTTTTGCACACACACACACACACATTCACACGTATCTCCTCATGCTCTTTAATTCATCCCGATCAGCGTTCGATCCCAATCTTCGATATCGTTACCTATGTATATATACACGAGGGCCAACGCACCGATCGAATTTTAAAAATTCCACGCGATCTTGTCGAGGTCGATCACAACGTGCGATAACGACACGAGCGATCCAGTGTATATAGATGTATAATAACGGATGCGAAAAGGGGACTAATCGCCGTGACTCGAATATATATATATAAATGAATACCTTTTTCTCTGGTATATTATTTATAAGCGACGTTGTCGTCGCCGTCACCGCGGCTGCTCTCGCGAATAGAAATTTCAGATTTATCGGCGTATGTGTGTGACTTTTTTTTCTTGACGTGAGAGGGTATATGAAAGAGGAAATCATCCTACGTATAGTGTATGACGAGTGGCGCGG
The DNA here is from genome assembly GCA_035583055.1 of Torymus tubicola. Taxonomy (NCBI): domain Eukaryota; kingdom Metazoa; phylum Arthropoda; class Insecta; order Hymenoptera; family Torymidae; genus Torymus; species Torymus tubicola. Next base: position 3,223 of record JAWWEQ010041209.1, on the reverse strand, counting down.
ATCGCTGATCGATTGGCTATAATTTATCGTCGAAGAGACACAAAGTGATTCAAACGACTGACGACGCGGTTTTATTTTCCACGCGGTGTGGTTACAGGCTTTCTTAATGCTTGTCATTTTTTTTTAACGTTTATCAGAAACGTTGTTGACACCCATATTAACAGAAATAGTGACTGATTTATATACAATTTTATTATTTGAGATTGAATTAATTATGAATAACATTAATATTAATCGTTAATATCGTACATTTTATAATATTAAATTACCAGGTATTTAAGATTTTCTCCAACTTCCTCGATCAAACATATCAGCTTACAAAACATGAATCATACCCAAAGCGCCGATTATTTTTACCCACATCCAATCGTGGTGAACGAACGAACTCATAAACTTCGCATATTTATAAAAACTAAAAACTCGACCTCTCACCACTCAACAACCGTATATATATATATATATATTTATATCTGAATTCGGAATAAAGAAAACTGAAACGATCGCTCGCCGCAAAAAGCTCGGTTATCAAAGCCGCGCGTTCCTCTATACACATAAAACGAACAATAAACCCACACCGCTGCGGCATTTCCCAATATAACCGCAACGGCGCCGCTCACACACGCGCGAAAATAAACTCACCGAAAATCCACAGCGACGATCGCGTATCCACACGCGGGAAAACAGTTCGAGATATATAAATTCGCGTGTTTTATTCTCGCCCTCGTATTCTATATAAGTCGCACGTCATGTATATATAAAACGATCGCGATCGTAACGGATTTTCAAATTTCGCGCGCGGAATTTCAAAGGATCGCGTGTGACATGAAAATTGTGTGTTACGCACACACACACATATAACAGTTGCGCGCATGCATAAGCGCGAGAGTCAGTTTACACGCGGAAACAGGTGTTTTGCGGTTTCGCGGCCGCCGATGCGCTCGTTTGGTTTTAGCAGTGACTATGGGAGGAGGTGAATCCGTTGGATCGTCGTCGTCGTATATGCACGCACGCGCGTGATTCTCGTTCTGTCTGTCGCGCGTCGATTTTCATTATATATGCGCGCACGCGCGTTGTCAGCTGGAGGGAATGAGATGTTCGAGTTGTGTGCGGAAAGGGAAGGAGGATTTGTACTTTTCTTGAAGAGTAAACGACTCAATTGCGTGGAAGAATAAGTGTTTTCGTGTATGTAACCTTGGGCTTAATTGAGTAGTTTTACTTTAAGTGAGTAGTGTTTTTTTTTGTAGAAGAGAACGAGAGAGAGAGAGAGAGAAAACGAGAGACCTACATATGTATATGCGACGTTCTCCCTAGTATACTTGGGCATTAATTATGAATGAATTTAAAGGAGTCCCGGGAGAATGGTGGGAACTCACATTTTTACGTTTCCTTCGAGTTGTTCGAGTTTCTTATTTTGTTGAAACAATTTGTATGCAACCTACTTAATTATTTTCAACTTCTCACATAAGACCTTGTAAAGATAAAAATTAATCTTAATTGATAAATTAAATTGATGCTAGTAAAGTAACCTTAAGATTAAATTTTCAACGCTATTTTACCATCATATTGTTCATATACACATTTACCTTATAGTCAGATAATTGCATTCGCAAAAAAATGAATGTTTCATTCACGTTTTCTCATCATTCCAACAATATTTATCATCGACACAGATCTCGCAAAACGATTTTTACACAGCCCATGGTCGATTCACAAAAATTTAGCATTACCGAGGTTATAAACTTTTCGCCTGCCTGCGAAAATTCGACGTACAAGACGCATGTGTGTGTATGTAGACAGGTCGAAGCTAACTTTTATTTTATAGCCAACGGTATATTTACAGGGGAGAAGGTCCGATGCGGCTGGCATCGCAATATATATGCACACACACCAACGTGTTTCTTGGGGATCCGATAGCACCTAGCCATTATAGTCGATGAAAAATTCTACCCACGGCCTTCCTCTAACAGTATACCATATATATCCCCCGACTTCAACTCTCTTACGTATGTATAGAAATAAGATAAAAAAATATATATATTGAGAGAAAAGTTATTAAAATTATAGGGATTTTCATACAGAATGTTAATAAATCCGCTGGAATGTTTGCCGGTTGCGTGGACTTGGACATCGTATATATACGTAAGAAAGAGAGAAGCAAGCAATTATAATTATACGCGGATGATAAATTATTAATCAATTAATAACTCAATTCCCTACATTTATTTATCTCCAGCGAAGATATATATTTTTCATTACATAAACAGAAACAGCATACATATATAAACACACTCGATATACCCATAAATCATTCATTAACAATTATGGCTAAATTACTTCGTACCCCCATTACAATCAACCTCTTTCTCTCTTTGAAAGAACGCGAACTACTCAGATACACCGATTCCCTCCTACTCTCGGCCAATCAAAACCTGCCAACGAACAGATCGGAAGCTACCCCCTCTCTGTCGTTTAAAGCAGCCGCTGCTACGCTACCTGCGCCACGCACCGACAAGTGCATCGACTTCTCTCTCTCTCTCTCCCTCTTTCAGGGTGCAGGAATGAATGAGAAGCGCTCGAGGGGGAACCTCAGCATTATATACCACCTGAGAGCACATGCGAGCAGCGCGCCGAAGGCAACAAGTATGCATTGTCGGCAACAACGTGAGGGGAAGAGAGACGAGAGGTGAGCTGCCCGTGTGTGTGTGTGTGTATAATACGCGACTGGAATCTAGTTTTGGCCTGACTCTCGAATCTCGTTTTCTCTCCCCACCTGTATATATACGCAAGAAAGAAAGAGAGAGAGAGAAGAGGGGAAACGGAGCGACGAGGTCGACGCACGTATACGAGCGACCGAAGGAGTCGTTTCTTCGGGTTTTTTTTTTCGTATATGCGAGTGTGTGAGAGGTTTTTTTTTCTTTTTTAAGAAAAAGTAAGGTGGTAGCTGGTAGCGCGGCCAGTGACTTTTTGGCGAAGGAGTATGGGTGTAGGTGTAGTTTTCGAGGATGGTTGTTCAGCGAGGGCAAAGAACGATTAATGGTGTGGGGTTTGTGAAAGACGAGAACATAATTATTTCTCTGAACAATAATGTAATTTTTTTATGTTTTTCGAAGTTTTTCGTAATGATAATTTTATGTATCTCTGACTTATACACGGAAAAAAATTTCCTAGACTAACTACTCCAGCTCCTCGAGTGACTGCAGGAAATCTTCTACATTAAGTACAT
>JAWWEQ010041198.1:0-18255 GCA_035583055.1 Torymus tubicola | reverse complement strand
GGGAGATTTCTAAGTGAGCATACTCTACACAGTTATTTTCTTTACGAATATGTCCTGCACATAAGCTTTTTGGTAAAAATTTCGAGTGACCGTACTCTACACAATTATTTATTCTTTTTCCTTCGTCAAATATTCTCATAATAGTATATTACGATATATGTGCCTTAAGCCTGAGTCACGAGTCAACGTATTCTTATGGAGGACCTGCACACTATGCATCAGCTAGCACGCATATTAGTGTGTGCACGGCGTTCAAATACAATTGACAAATTTTGATGATTTACACGTGGCATTATCAAATTTTTTATTTTCTAACTCTTTGAAATAGATATGGAAATTTTTTTATGGGATTTTACATTATACGTTTCTGTAAGTCTATAGCTGTTATATATATATATATATATAACAGCTATAGACTTGTTATATATATATATATATATATATATATTGTTACAAAAAAATCTATAACCATATTAGCAATAACGCAGACATTGAAAATTTTTTAGTACATTACTTTCAAATTTATAAGTTCTGTGATTATTGCAGAATACTCTTATTTTTAGTTTCCGATGTACTCTCATTATATATCTTTTTTTAGTTCTTCGTAATTATACATTAGAGCTTATGGTGAGTTGAAACTTGATTAAGATTTAGAGGAAACGTTTTTAGAAAGCAGTTTTTTTTTTATAAATATCAACATTTTTGTTCGAATTTTTGCAATAGAGTATGTTATTTTTATATACTCTTCCCTAAATAATTATATTTCTAAATAATTTATCAAACATTGAAAAAAAGCATAGTTACTGTCATTAAAATTTCTATACCCATATACCTTTTTATTTTAGCAAAAGTATAAAAAATGTATCACTCCCTGATTTTAATTTAAAAAAAGTTCACCATTTTATTCCATTTGTTCGTTCGTTTTTTTTCATAACTTTTGTAACTGATTTATTTTAAATTTTAAGTTAATTAAAATGCTTTATTTTTTATATTATTTTATAATTCTTGCATTTACATATGAATATGAATAACAATTTCATTTTAATTCTATATCATCATCACTAAAAAAATCGAAACATTATAAATAAAAAATAATGATGAAATTGCAGCTAATGGTAGTTTTTTGATAAATATTCATTGGATGAAGCTAATGGCCAAAGGTTACTACCAAACTTGTTAAATGAATAACAAAAATTTTTTAAAATTTGCAACGTTTCGGTCGTTTATTTATTACGACCCTCTTCAGGCAATTGTTAAACAAAGCAAAATACAACAATTTACAAACTACTTATAAATAATAATATAACAAATCAATTATGTACAACAATCAAACTTACATAGTGTGTCAATTTTTTAAATAATATTACGGAGAACTAGCAAAGATAAAAATGAAAAATTAGAAAAATCAAATGTAGTTTACAAAATTAATTGTAACAACTGCAATGCGTTGCATGTTGGACAAACGTGTAGGCGATTGGGCGTCAGAATAAAAGAACACCATAAGAAGTATATAGAAGAAGATAGAAATTCATCCTTACACATACATAGAATAGAAAACAATTACACTATAAACTTTGATACAGTTAAAATTCTTGATCATGAAACTAATAAAGGAAAAAGATTATTCTCTGACGCATTATACATACATACGCAAAAGAAATATATGAACAAACAATTTGAGATTAATAAACTTCCAAAAGAATATAGCACCATGATTAAAAATTTTTAATTTCTATCTTCTTCCTAACATTCAACTCATATACGATAGCAAAATAGATATCAGGAGATCATGTTATAGTAGGTATATCTTGTTTGTTTTCACGTACAGACTTCGTGTTTCATGCCACACCCCTAACAATGATATGTTCACCTGTCACCTCTCTCCGTTCCAAAACTCGTCGAAGTGGGCTGCGCCCCACCTAACCGCTAACCAATAGCATTATTACATTCACACATCCATCTTCTTACATATACACACACCAATGCATCAATTTTTGGTATATATTCGAAAATTCTGAATTAATTTTCATTGACGAATTGACAGTTCTCCGTAATATTATTTCAAAAATTGACACACTATGTAAATTTGATTGTTGTACAGAATTGATTTGTTATATTATTATTTATAAGTAGTTTGTAAATTGTTGTATTTTTCTTTGTTCACCAGTTGCCTGAAGAGGGTCGTAATAAATAAACGATCGAAACGTTGCAAATTTAAAAAAATTTTTGTTATTCATTTAACAAGTTTGGTAGTAACCTTTGGCCATTAGCTTCATCCAATGAATATTTAAATAAAAAATATGTAATTACATACAATATAAATAATTATTATTAATAAAATTTATTATTCATAACAAAAAGTATATGAATGTAACAATTGGAAGACACAAACAATTGTTATATATTTCAATTGAAGAAATAAAATTCATTTATTAAAAATAAAAAAATCTATAAAACACTCAATAACAATAATACATCCACCAAAATAGCTTTGAACAGCACATCCGTAGTTTTAAAAGTCGTCTGCACAAGCCAGAGTAGTACAATATTCATCCTAAAGCTTGTCGTCGTCCTTAGTATAACTCTATAAGTTACGAGTGTATAAAGACTTTGTCTTCGAAAATACAATGAGTGTGCACGACAGTACAGATGCACTCTGTAGCCTAATGGCTAATATGGGCTAATAAGGGCCCTAAATGGATTAACAAGCCTGTAAAGCGAGAACATCAAGAACAAGAAAATGGCACAGGACAAGAACTTTGCTGCTATTCAGATGCAAAGGAAGCCCCTGCCTGTGTATAAACTAAGGAATAAATAAGTACAATGGATTTAAATGTTTAGAAGTGTTTTTATATTGTTGAAACGTTGAGATGAAAGAAAAATATAGAATAAATAGGGGATTTGGGGTTAATTTGGTGATGTGAAGTGAAAGGGAAATTTAAGTAACGATGTAGTTGTATATATTAATATTAAGTTAACTGTGTCTAACAAGATATTATTGTTTTTTATAGGATCATAGATGACATCAGAGACTATGACACATTGTTATTGGTGAAACCGGAAGTGGAAAAACCACGCAGATACCCCAGCTACTTTTGGAATACCAAATGTCAGGTAATGGTTGTATTGGCATTACGCAGCCAAGAAGACTGGCAGCAATCATTGCATGGCCAGACGTGTTGCTCAAGAGCAGAACTGCCCGCCAGGAAAGCTTGTAGGATACTGCGATTCGATCTTGGACAAAATCTTAGAGCTCCGGACATAAATATGATATCAAAATCAATCAAGACTTTTTGGAAAGTAGATGCAATTTCCAATATAGGAAAAATATGATTTATGTAAGAAAGCAATACATAATTTGAGCTTGAACGTGAAGGTCAAAGACACGAGTTTTAGAGAAAAATTTCTATTGTTTCCTTTGGTGAACCTTAGTATTTATTTTTTTATTTTGGGGAAAACATATTTTTGTAGATTTTGGAACGAGGAATCCAAATCTCGCCTCAAAAATACGTTTGTGATTATTTACACCCTAGAAATCTTCAGTCAAAGATGTCTCATCACATTGTATGTCACACAACCAACTTTGTTACTTGCTAGGGACATTTTGGAACGTTGCACGCTCAAAAGTTTGTTAGTGTACTCTGTCATAATTTTGGACGAGGTTCACGAGAGATCGATGCAAACTGATGTGTTATTAGGGGTTGCAAGAAGAGCACAGGAATTGAGAACTCGCAAAAACTTGCCACCACTGAAGTTAACTGTTGTGTCTGCTACAATGGATGCAGACAATTTTGTCGAATATTTCCAAGCGCCAGTATTATACGTGGAAGGCAGGCAGCATCCAATGGTATACCTCAGTTACTTCTAGAACACAAACTGGCAGGTAATATGTTGTATTGGCATTGCGCAGCCAAGAAGACTGGCAGCAATCAGCATCACCAATGTTAATGTGAAAAAATAATTGTCGGGCTGTCGTAATCTAATTTTTCAATAATGCAGTGCTCGTCCACCTAGTTTGGTGAACGTCCCAAGTATTAGAGGTTTTTTGTCGTGGCTACTGCATTGGACTCATCAATGATAATTCAGTAGCCGTCATCAGACACCTGCCGCAAGCTGTTCATGCGGATTACTTAATAAGTATAGAGTATATTTTCTCTACTGAGAAAAGATACTCCCTCTAGCGGCCAAAGCTAGAGACCGATATTTCTGCCCCTATCGGTAGTGGTTGATAAGGGGAATTTTAATCGTTCACCAATGTTAATGTGAAAAAATAATTGTCGGTCTGTCATGAGCTAATTTTTTCAATAATGCAGTGAGATTCACTGCAGTCAAAATTTAATTTAATTTTTACTCTCGTCCACCTAGTTTGGTGAAAGTCCCGAGTATTAATATTAAATAATAAAACAGGAAATGTAATATTATCTTCAATAAGTTGTTTATAAAACTCATTTTTTATATACTTATTATAAGTATCAGTAGTCATCCAATATTTTTTTATCATTATCTTTCTTTGTAACGTTCAAGATAATTGAAAATATGCCAGTTAATTTATATATCAAGCATATTTTTATTTTATTTTATTTTTTTTAATTTTACTGCTATTCTAAAGATGAGTAAAGGGTATTTTAAAAAAACTTTACAAAAAAATATTATCATTTGATTACAATTGTACGATATTCGAATAAAGGATATATCTATTTCTTTTGAAAACTAGTGTATTGATTCTTTTTAATTGTGTATGCTAATAATTATAATTATAATAATTATAATTTAAGTTAAAAACCGTACGTTTTTTCGGTCATGATTGCAGTAAAATTGACGAGGACCTTGATATTCCAGATCATTAACTCCGTTCATTATCTGCAGAAGGAGAGATAGTTAACATATTAATTACGAAATATTTGTCATATTGTGGAAGATACATATTCATATGGAACTGATTTTCGTCTGGCGTTGAACAAACTAAAAAACCAAAAACCATTTCCCATTTTGATCAGAAGCCGAATACTGGATTTTCGAATCCCTGCATTGCAACATCATCACCTATTAGGGAATAAATCATATCTTCAATAAATTTTGATAAATTCATGTAATAATAAATTGTAATGTATACCGAGAACTCGCGACTTGATATAAATATGCTGGTGAGTGTCTGTTTTTATTTATAAGATGTAAACATTACGGTGCTACGCTGTGGATTTATTCTACTCAGCGATATACTTATACGCTAGGGCAAGGTGCCTAGGCAACCCGCCATACATGTATGTCGAACATGCACTCTCATATTAGGATGTACGTTACATGACTAAATCCTGCTACGTATTACTAAATTATAAATATTTTAGAGTTTAAAAATTTATCTGAATACTTTGAAAAAGGGGAATCGAAAAAAGGTACAGTAACACAAAATCTGCTGTATAATGAATTTAGATTCAAAGAAAAATGAAGAATAATAATTAATACATGTAGACAATTATCTTGCAAATTTTTGTTATAGAAAAAAATTGATGGGTGACGGACCAATTCTGAGACCAGTTTCATGTTGAGCGAGTTAGAAAGCACATAAGAATATATATATTGAGTTTTTATAATAAAAAATTTTTTTTTGCATGACGTTGTTTTCTTTATAAATACATATATATTTTTTTTATTTTATCGAATCAAATCATATTGAGTACAGTCATCGAAAATTCACTATTTCTGGTATATTTTCGCGTTTTTAAATAATTTACGTGTTCAGACAAATCGGAATGGATTGTACAAACAAATTTTCGATAGGTACCAGATTAATTTTAATTAAATCTATAAATTTTGTCAAGTAAATCTGCTATTTTAGATGTATTTATAGTATTCAATATTTAATCATTTTTGTGAGGCTAACTTATGGATTGTACGAGGAATTTATAAATAAGTGCGTCCATCTAACGATTCCTACCATTTGTACTCCCCTTTTCCGACTTTCAGCTAGCAAATAGCTATACAGAAAACCTTCGGAATTGACTTTGTGGAATAAAGCCGTGCGCGTAGTGTTGAAAGAATGTAAGGGAGTTCATTGGCTATATCGAACATAGAAACAACGCCCACTCTGTCAAATCTGATACAGTTATAATATATCGACGTAAGCTCAGAGTCGGCGGAGATTATGAGGCGAGTTAAGATTATAAGTTTTACATGAAATAAAATAGTAACGATATTTAAATTTTAATAAAACTAAAAACGGATACAACGTTTAACGTATAATTTAAAGAAAAAAATAAATAAATAAAAGAACTTAAACGCGTGCGAGAATCTTGAGTGAAAAAGATTTCTCGCCCTTTCCCCTTCGTCTCCAAAAGTTTTTGGAGTCAACCCATTTATGCACTGAGCGAGGGAAAGGGAGACTATCCTTATACCGAATAGCGGCGGGATTCAGGTGAGGTTCTCTCCAAGAAAAAGAAAACCTGGCACTAGGTTGACCAGGAAGTCCGCCTTCCGCGGATAGCGACTGCGCGTGCTCCAAAATTTCGGAGCACAACGGAGTACCTTGGTGAGGGATGATGCGAGCTTTTCGGCTTGGTGATTGGTTATACCGCAAGGCGACGGTAAACAATCAGCAGATGGGCTGAAAAATAGGTTGCGAGAGGGCCGAGGGTGCGGTCCGTCGAGCAAAACGTGACATCGCAAACTTCGGAGAAAAAGTCGTAATTTAAATAAATATAATCCGAATTAATTTTTCAAATATTCCACAAGAATAAACTTTATAAGCAATTATCTTTGTTTAGCGACAAAACGTTAAGAATTTTTTATTCGTCCATCAAATTCAGTAAATACATCCATACGTAATTTCTTTAGTTTAAAAATTTATAAGCTCCTTCCTACTACTCTGCCCGTTTGCGCGTGTGTCTGACGTGTTTATCATACAACTGGCGTTATTAGAGTGTTGGTACAAAGTACACGATTTATTTAACTTTTCCAATAAATTAAGAATTTGACAAAACAATATATTATGGAAGCATTAATATATAAATAATTAAAAAAAACAATATTGAATAACAGACTGTAAAATATATATATAGATATAATAAGATATAACACCTGGAATGATTGTATATCTATATAATTCTGGTTTTGAGGGCTTTAAATCATTTTCAATAATAACGAGAAGATAAATAAAAATATTTTTATCCGCGTGGTGATTTATAATCGATTTTATACTATTTGTAAAAAAATATTATTTTAATGCCTTATAAAGTATTTTTCAGTGATATATAGATATCATTGAGTTCGGTTCTTTTTTCAATAGAATATATATAAAATCAATTGTTTTCAAAAACATAAATATGTAGATTTGAATGGTAATTGTTAAAAAGCAACTACGCAGTTTTACGCATTCAAATGTGGTTTTTCTCACGTGTATTTAACGTTGAAACCACAACGTGTTATCCTATGTAATGAGTAAAACATAGAAAAGTTTTCGTATTAATCTTTTCATACGCAAGTATTTATAAGATTCTTTAATTAATAGTAGTCTGATAATTTAAAAAAAACATATTGTTCGTAAAATGAGAATGTGGTAGCACCCTAAATTCGAAAAATATATTGTATAGATAATGAATAAAAATAGCAGACAAACACTATTGATCTCGGTTCACCACATACAATTAAAATCATACATTTTACGAAATTAGATTTTAAAATTAAGTATATATGGTAATGTATAAAAAAAATTAAAAGCTTTCTGTGGTTTACTTCTTCGTAAAAATTAGTAGTCATTTATTATATACTTAGTAAACAAATTTCACTTAACGTTCACTCATTCTTTATATGTTTTCTAAGAATTTGAGTAGTATTAGATCGTAAATTCGACGGACAAATCATCCGATATGGTGATGAAAATCGCATGCTGATACGTAGCATAGATTTGCTACGTAAATCCTAGTTAGCTCACCAAACGCTGAATATATAATCCTCATGCCTGGAAAATAGTCGCGAATAATAGCAGAATATGAAAACAAACGAATGAATAATATAATTTGTTGTGGTTACATTTAATTTATTAAAAACTGCTGTTTAATAAATGTTAATTAGTTGCAATTGATATTTGAACCACTATTCCCCATCCAAAACGATTATTTTTTTGTTTTTTTAGAAAACCATCGACTCCGAGGTAGGATCAATATATTATGGTCTACAACTCACGATTTGGGTACAATTTCTTATAAATGCTGGAAAAAACTACAAACCGTTTAGTCACCGTGAATGTCAGTTCAAGCAACTCATTTCACATATCCTATATATCGCGTCGTAATCAAACGTCATTATATCCTTTGTATAAGTAACACAAAATACGTAACATCCGCAACAATATAAAACCCCACATATATTTTACCTGCAGAACTAGTACACGTGTACCTATATATGCCTAAGTCTCTGTCAAATCGAGAGGTCAAAAAAAAAATTTTTTGAAACTCTCAGAAAATGTTCTAAGAACAATCGTTAATCATTACAGGATTCATACGGACACTTTTGGACAATCAAAAGGTATCTCCATGAATTTTTTGGTAGAGAAAGTCCTGATCGGACCTTAATTTTCTTTAATTTATATATTTCATTTGCATATATGTAAGGGAAAGCATAAACGTGCGGCGTTATATATATTGAAAAGCTGAAAGAATTCTACAAAAAAAAACTATTCTTGTGTTTATCGCGAAAAATGCTACCCTGAAGAGTTATAAATTAATGAAAATCGGTAAAAAATGCAAAAAAATCATCAAAATTCAATTTTTGACCTCTCCAAAACTATGGATCAAAAAAATCTAAAAAAATTCGGAGATATCCAGACCGAGTAGCAGAACATTTTCTGAGAGTTACAAGAGAATCTATTTTTTGACCTCTCGATTTCCCAGAGACTTGGTCATATACACACCACCATCAATCGACGCAACAACATATAAACATCCACAATGAACCCACCAACCACTAATGTGAATACGGCCTAACATTCGGGGGGGGGTTATGTCACGTGGCGGCGGTCTGCCAGCTTAGGCTAGATAGCCGCTCTCTCAACGCCGGACAGACAGATATACACACAGACGTAGAGAAAAAGCGAGTAGAGGGGAGCTCCCATCGAGCATATATATATATACACATACAGACACAACGTGCATGAAAGAAAAAGAGAGCTCATGAGGCAGCTACGTCCCCGCGCGCAAGTTGCGGCCGCCGTCAGTTGCCTTCGACAGGCTGACTCTCGCGCACTGTGTGTAAGGCAACATTTTTTGTATAACGTCCTGCGAGCGCACACCGCGCGCGCGTGTGTAGCTCTCTCTCTGTGTGTTTATACATTAGTGTGTCGAGGAGTGAGGTTAAGGCTTCACGTATTACGCAAGGACTACATACACCGGGCGAAGCTTTGCCTGCAGTCTGAGGTCAGTGTTGAGTTGATTTGCAAGTATGCGAATTGCTGTGTGTATATATACTAGTATGAATGTTGCTGATATCGAAGTGTGAGAATAGTAGTAGTACTACAGATAGTGAATGACATATACACGCGCACGCGCGATAGAAAGGGAGATATATAGAACCTCGTCGCTGTTCTGTTTTTGTATATAACGTTGTCGCGATTGTGTTTTGTTCGTTGCTTTTGTCCCGGCGTGCAGGTAGATTTCTATTGTATACATACTTGAATCTTTACTAAGAAATGCTGAGGTGCAGGTATATAGTTATAAGAAGAGGAGAGAGAGAGAGAGCGGATGATGATGGGAAAAAAGTTTGTTTGCGGGTTTCGCTCTTTCTCTTTCTCATCGAGGGTTCGTTCACACCACCGCGCGCGGGGATGATTTTGAACTGACGTGCGGTGTTGTAATTGTCAGTCGCGGAAATATAGATTTCTTTTTGAGCGCATGATGCACGTAATTATAATGGTAAATAGAGAAAATTATTATCTAACGTGAAATTTGTTACGATTTATGATTCGCGTGTGTTGTTACCCGCAGGCGCAGGCAATTTATAACAAACACGTGAGCGACGACAAATCTTTTTGATTTCTTAATGCTATAACACTATATTAATCATCGCTTCGTTATAGCTGTTATAAAAGTCACCAAACGATCGAATATAACCGGTTGGCAAAAGTTTTGATCAATGCCGCGAACACGTGCGTCAATCGCGGTGCGGTGGCGATGACGAATAAATATTTGTCATTATTCGTTTTTCTAACGGATTGTAAGAGAATTTTTCGAATTTTCATGAAGATTTTCTGTTAGAAAAATAAAAAAATATCGTTCGCCATAATCATTGAATGCTATCGTGATCGTAAATATGTTTATTTTTTCTTCTAATTTTAGAAGAATTCAATAAAAAAAATGTTGAACGATTAGCAATTAACCTCAAGTCACTTACAGAAATGAAATTTGACTAGTTGCGAACCATATTCTAGTTTTTTTTTTATTTTTATTATTTATTCAATCACGTCTATATTATAAAAATCAGAGCATACAAAAATCTTTAATAATGATAAAAATATTCGACTGGTTTGTGTGTGTATGTGTATGTGTGCATTGCTTTATCACAGTAAAGCAAATATAGCTGCTGCTTTCGTTATCACCCCTCATTTGCGTGTATGACTTTACCATAATCGCATACATAGCCATTTACAAGTGAATAAATCCGTCAAAAGTGCAGTGTGGGAAGTGTAAGCGATTTATAAGTTTGTTATGCGCGCACCGACGGGGAATAATGAGAGATAATTATTTAATTAGTATAATGATAAAACTCTTTCGTTATACAATGATTTTGCATTTTCTACGTATTTTATTCATATTCATAAACTATTATATAATAGGATAAAAATAACTAAACATGAAGAATATTTTCTTAGACATTCATTGAATAACAAGTCATATTTTATTGTTTTCAATACAGTGAGTAAAAGAAATATTACTATCGATTTTATAAAGCGTTGTACAGTGTCAAAATACGATTAGGAGTGGATTAACGTTACCAGTCGTACATCTTTTACATTAACTTGCGTAACACGTTTTATTATTCTTATATACTTGAAGCATATTTTTATGTTTCATAAAACAATCCTTTTGTCATTCAAATGAAATAAAATATAAGTCGAATAGCTTGTTGTGAAATTCTCGTGTCGATTTGTATTCGAACAACGATTTACGATGTCCTTTACCAAGAATCATAATGAAAAAATTTTCAAACCGGAAACATCCATACTTCTACGAATAATTGTTAAACCTAACGGCTTATGGAATACGTAACTGTAAAATCATTTTTCTTTTAACAAAACCTACCATTTTTTTGCTCCATAAAAAAGTAATTTTCAGATTGTAATTCGCACAATATATACCGAACATCGCAACGTCATACTTATATATCATTCATCCCTTCCCGTAACTAATATATTTCCCATCGAAGCATTCAAATTTCGCGGTAAAATCACGCACGGATAGTGTGGCCTATAGCAAGGCCACCCCCGTAAACGGTAGCTTTATAAATAGACACGTTTCTCGTCGCGTTTTTGAAAGTTACCGCGTGCAGCTGCTGCCGATAACGCGCAGCGTTGCTTGTTATACTTACGCGCCTTTATTTCGCGAGTTTGCTTGTTCGGGTATACTGGATTGATTGGACGCTCGGTAGAACAGATGGCAACGAGTGGACGATGTTTAGAGTTGATTAGGGTTTTAAGGATACAATGGTGAAGTGTTTAGGGAATCGTTGGTACGGAGACGTGTGAACAGAGGCTAATTGTAGAATAAAATGTTTTATGAGCGAATGTAAAATGGAATTAATGGAACTCGGTTAAAGAAGAGCTGAAATTATTTGATAAGTAATTAAAATTAACGTTATATTTTAAGAAATATAGTTTTTTTTACGTATGAAATGTATATATATATATATAAAAAGAAGAATCTTACTTTGGATAAAGAGAGATATTTTTATATATTTTTCCTCTATCTGGGGACAATGGACAATAGAACCTTCATTTATTTAAAGGTATTCTAACGTATCAGAATATAATCTCAATTCCCCTTTGATAAATGATTTTTCTGTTAACTATCTGTGAATTATCTCATTGTTAATATCTCTATAAGTAAAATTAAAGTTTCATTTTCTACTTAAATCAACTAAATGCAGTACAGTTATTTATTTATTTTTGAATCGAAAATTAACAATAGGAAATGAATTGTTACTATAGTGCAATCCTTTGCTCCAGGCAAATTGTTTCAGTTATATGGTGTTCATTGAGACAAAAGTGTTTGAGATAAGATGTTACGATGACTCAAGATATTGAACAACGATTGAAAAATAATAAATACATTTTTAAACTATGATGGAGGAGTTTTAATATAATCACAATTTTGAAAAAAAAAACTTATCTAACTTCTTCACTTCTCCAATTTCTTAAAGAAGTCCTGTAGAGAATTTGACCGTTATATTCCTCGTTAAAAAAAATTAAACGCAAAAAAGTAAACTTGGAAAGATTATACATTCGTATTGAAAACTCTTAGATATTGTTAAAATTCATTATTTATTTTAAAATAACAGAAGAAAACACACGTAGTTTCATTCCAAATTTTTCTAATGAACAAAAAAAGATGTACTCGACCAATATTTTCTCGATATATTGATGTCCCTACTTAGAACTAAATCAGTTCACCTAAAAAGATTCAATGACAATTTCAACGCGAACATTCCTCCACACAATAGTAACAAAAACCAACCTACATCCACACAATCACCTATAATTCCATCCCAACCCAGTCAGCCATCCGGAAATCATTAAAGATAAATCAAACTAGATCTAGACCTAACATCTCACAAAAAAAACTTAACTCAAAACGATTCTCTCTCTCTGTCGCTATCTTTCTCTCTCTCTCTCTCACAATCCAGTTATATAGTTAGCTCCTCATCTCGCTGTATTCAATTAACGCATGGGAGGTCATGCTTTTCCCGCGTTGCGAATGTGTCACATAGCAGGAACAATAATTCGTGCGCACTCACTCGAGTCCGATGAACCTGCATGCGCGCAAGATGAGGAGTCGTGTCAGCGATGTGCGCCGGCGGTATATAAGTTGTTTACCGTTTAATGAACGGAAAGATACGCTGGATGTGCAGCATTAATAAATGTAACTTTAACAAAACTGCTTCAATGCGCGTAATTTAATAATCGATATAAGGTTGGCGGTAAAATTTGCTAAAAGTTTTTATTTCAGTTTTTAAAATAACATTGCAATCCCCTTGTTATCGTGAGTTTGAAGTTTGCATCGTTGGAATGCAACGAAAATTTAGAACATTTTTTTAATTTTTATATGTTACATTTTGAATTTTCTCATGTGTTTAGCGTTTTATAGCATAATCCAACATCAAAATAAAGATTTCACTGTATCGTGCAAATTTTTAGCTGTTTTATTTATTTGTGAGAAATTATTTCGTTGCGTCCCAACGTTGCAAACTTCAGACCCATTTGTTATCTTAATTTTTTTTTCTAATCTTGTTCCAAATTTTTATTATATCAATTATAAAAAGAAAAAACAAGAATTGTTATTCTATACGATAAAATAATAAACAGTCGAGAGCGACATCATTGGAATTTAGATTTATAAAATAAGTCTTCTTTTATCATAACATTAAAATATATTTTTAGAATCGTAAGCGAAAAATTATTTTTAAATATTGTAAATCCGTACACGTAATTAGGGCAAAAAGAATTTATGTTTAAAAAAATATTTAATACGAAAACGTGTTTTTCGTCTCGGTATACAGTTAAACATTAGTCACTCTACAAGTTTTCTTCTGCCAGGATAACAATTTTCACTCACGTCTTTTAGGTCTAATAACCTTAATTACTTCATCTACACAACTGTCTTGCAATGCTAGCGAATTATTATTACCTACTTGCGCAATTCCTTTCCGACACATCTCACATAATAACCACACACGATTTATTATAAAAATACGCTTATTTAAAAAAAGATTCTGTTTCTCTGTACATAACTAAACTTAATTGTCCAATCGTTGTTTTTTCTCTGGTCAACACATACATTTTGATCTAGTTTCATCAAGCTATATACTGATTTGACATGTCATTACTTTAATAATCCTTATTACCGCAGATGAATTTACGTACCTGACATCCTACTAGCACATAACGTGTTCAACGTGTATTACCAATTAACCTAAAATAAAGCAAACTTTCCCAGCTAAACCTACATCCACATTCGCATACCTTTTCTCTATAATGTTTCCCAATTATTTCAGTTATGTTTGTTCTTAATACATTACCACGGCTGTATTATTGCCTAATTAACAAATAATTTCATTAACAACATTTATTTACATCACAGTACCTCCTAAAATCCATTGTTCCATAGCATCTAAAAATGTTATCGACCCGTGAGTTCAATTGGACGGAATAAACTCGCTCTTTCATCGCGGTCGCACAGTGGCTGAGCATCATGCACGTTGTAGGTAGCGCGTGTCGCTGCGCCGCGTCGTTCAGTGATCCGTGCGATGATGAGGGTGCAGCAGCCGCGCTTTAATAATAACGGGCTAGTCATACTTACTTACTCTGTCTGAGATGCGGTCAATTGTTCCGTTGCTTCTGACCTTTATTGCCGCGCGATCGATTCTTGTTTTTCTGTAGTTGTTATAGTTTACTGTTAAAATTTATTTTCACCCGATACCGTGATATTGTGGTTTGTTGAAGAAATTAATCCCACAAAGTAATATGGTAGTTCGTGCTTTATGAATATATATTTATATATATAATTTGGGAAATTATTTTAGGAATTGAGAAAATTTTAAAGTTTTCGATTTTTAGAAATCAAATAATGAAATTTTACAAAATACCAAAATCTTTCTGATAATACAACATAAATGTAGTTATTTTATTAAAATTTTATGTTTTCTTGGAAAACAATACAATGGTGGTATTCTTGTTTTATAACCGTGATAAAAAAACCAATCCATTATTTGTCTGACAAACAGCTATTTTCACCATCGCGATACTTAATAATAATTGGACACTTTTGTTAGCCATTTCTATCTCGTAAAATGAAACGGGTTTTCTTACAATATTTCTGCGTTCTTCAGAATGAAAAATAGAATAAGTTCTATTCACAGGCTAGATTTCAATTAAAACTGACAAAATTAAAAGAAAATAATTCTCTTTTTTAGCTTTAAGATTTTACTCGTAAACTCTATATGAACAAAAAAATTTTTGTTTATGTTGTTTTTTGTTTGTATATTTTCAAAACCTTGAAAACTTTCCTCCTACATCAATAAATTTTAGTAAGTAAGGCAAGCAAGTATGGATATTTTGTGGTTCCGATTAAACAAATGTGTTTCTCACTCGGAACGGTATAATATCGTGCGTAAAAAGTCTAATCGTTGTTTTCGGAGGAAAAAGAGCAGGAATTGCGCTATCGCGAGACGTATATTTCATTCATTCGGTATTTGTAAATCTAAGACCATTGTCACAACGCGTGTTCATGTGCAATCGTGTTCGATTCGAGACAGAGAGAGAAGTCAATCGCCGGATACTTCGGTTTTTTTATTTTACTTTAATTCACATTTATATCTTTACATATTATATACTACATAAATGACTTTTATAAATAAATAACTTTCTGTTTATTCTCTTTTAAATTGTATATTTTATCGTCATGCAGCTGAATTATATGTATATATGCTATTTATTTATTACTCAGTTAAAGTTTGATAAGATACAATTATTACTATTGTACCAACGAGTCTGCCAACTTTTGCAGCTACGCGTTTTCTTATTCATATAAGAATCTATGTGTATATACATACATATACATACATTTGCTTGCCGAAACACACTCGAGCGCCAGAAATTATATAACTCACGCGGATGACATCATAGAATGGAGTAACGTCTATGTGGCTTTGACAACAAGATTTTTTTTTCGCGCGAATGAATCAATCACAATAAACCTTTATTCCCACATATTTTCGTCACTATATTTGTAAATTTTGCAAGAAAAAATCCAGCTCAAGTTAAGTGCTCTAATCGATTAGATACGCGGATTTGTCATTTATGACATGAAAAAGGAGATCATATGCGTATACTGCGGAAAAATTTACAAATTACGTAACACTAAATCACCATCTCGTATTATATACAGTAGCATTGTTATTTATTTACGGTTCTATATAACTATATGTATATACATGAAAACAAAAAAATCAATCTTTTATATTCTATAATTACATTTTCATCATCGCGAAATAGCAAACAGCTTCATAATTGGTTTCTCCCCCATTCCCAAAAGCTAAATATTTACCAAAGATTTCAATGTAGAATCGACACTTGAAATCGTACTTAAAAATAACCCAGAGCACCGTAACTTATCCCGCGTTCAATTCACACTCTACATTTTTCATCAATCAACGTATATATGCATCGATGTACAAAAGTTACACTATGTGCGTAACGCTACCGCACAAATTGTGAAACTCGCTCTGGAATAAGCGATTCGAACTCATTCTCATCGTTTATTCGGATCGCGCTTGATTTATTTGTGACCTTGCGCGGTTCTTCTTCTTCTTATCGCACGTGATTGTCCGCATGCGCGCGCACGCGGTGTATATATATACAAATATATAAGTGACCACATACTGCATCTTCTTCTTCTTCTTCCCACATGATTCTAGTCTATTATTAAAATGCGCACGCGCGCGATTCAATTTGTTTTGAATGCGGCGAGTTAGTGTCGCTTAATGTGGTGCAATGAAGTCGTTGCTGGAAAATATACCGGACGAGCTTGAAAAAAAAATTGCTATAAGTCATTTTTCTTTATGTTTTATCGTTAATGTATTATAAAAGGAAAATAATTATTGTAATACAATAATATAAGTATTGCTTGGTCGCTAAAAAGTGTATTGCATGTGAATGTCAATTGATTTAAATGATAAATAAAACAGTTATTTTTCATATACAACGTGTAGCAACATGTTTTTATATCATAATATAATAAAAAAAATACGAACCGTGTTATGAAAATATATACATACGTAATAAAAACAATAACATTGCAAAACTTATTTAAAACAAACTTTTACGATGTTTAATATTATCGTATAAAATTTATACTGAGAAGATATTTACATGAAAATAGAGTTGAATTTTAATCAAATAATTTTCTATCAATAATTATCTTAATAATATTAATTAATCGTATAGCTATATTTTAACAAAAATATATTTGAATAATATTCTTGTATACGTAACTTTAGCTCGCTAATTTTAAATATGTAACGTACAAAAATATTCTTATAGGTTTATTACAATTAGTTGCAATCAAATATTACAAGCCATAATCATCGTCACTGTAAGTATTCCATGCGTTAATTGCCGCTGTTAGTTAAACTTCAGTGCATGATTACATAGGAGTTAACGTATCTAAAAAAAGAATGGGCTCTTTTAATTACGATGTTATATTTATAACTCTAATTGATGAAATTTAAAACGAAGTGAATATTTTAGTACGAGTATTTAAGGAATAAGTCCACCTGTATAGGAAATTGGGTAGGTTCCAAGTGTTACGTAGTTTTCTTTTTTCTTTTAAACTGCGGGAATAATAAAAAATTGGTTCAAGTACCTAATGAGAGATTAAATATTTTTACATTCAATTTCCAGAAAAGAATAATCGCCGATAGGCAGCTATTGTGGGTTGTCTTCGCGCGAATCGTGGAAAAATATGAATGCAACTTGATGACCGATATACGTATAATATATATAACCCCTGTAATCAGTTAAAAAAAGAACATCAGGAATTTTTCACACCTTAAAATAATTCATTCAATTACGATTAATCACTCGTACTCGAACGAACCATCGGTAATGATAATCGTGATTATTACCCCGTTAACCTCTTTATCGGCTATGTCAAAGACCTCCTCTATATAAAATTATCTCCAAGTATGTTATACGAACCATCTTCACTCTAAATATACATAGACACCTGCTACTTGTAAACCCAATCGATAACAATAGACAAACAATCTCATATATCTCTACCAAACTATCAAGACCTTCCAAAGAACCACGATCTCGCCACGCGTATATATAATCTTTTGCTCGCGCACATGTCTGCGTATATATATATATGGGCAGTTCTCAGGTGAATCGAGAGGTCAAAATTTTTTTTTCTTGTAAAATCACCTAAATCGCTTCGTAACCATCCCATATGTTACCCTGAATTTTTTCAGATTTTTTTCACTTCTAGTTTT